>FXXK01001227.1:12689-43733 GCA_900184695.1 Betula pendula
AAGATTTATACAGGAGGCAATTTGCTCGAGAACTTTCTTATCTTCAATGAAGATTCTCGGCTTAGAATTCATACGATCGTTGATCTTAAAGCTAGCAATGTTTTTATTAGATGGCAAATATGAATTACAAAGAATTGCAATTTTATATACGGCAAGGATATTTATGTAAATATCAGGATCAAACCAAAAGGAAATAACAAGTATAGAATCGATGGAAACAGGTAGATAACGATTTTTAATTACTATAAGATTACTGTATTTTCACATTATCAATCAACAAATTCAATTTCTTATTCATAGCTTATGAGATTGCTTGAAAAGAAAAGTTGCAACCTTGAATAATTTGAGAGCTTCTGTTATCTGGACTCCAAATTATGTTTGGAGATAAAATGGCCCCATGAGCTTCCAAAAATGATACTTCTTGTGTTTACCTTCAATATTCATTTTTTTTATATTATAAAATAAAATACTAAGTCATTACGGTTGTTCACCACTTGGATCTTGATACGCTGGACAAAATATCCTCTACAGGAGTATTGCACAAAAACCATTAAAACATCCAAAACAAAAATGTCAAGAAAAATCACCAGAGTTGCAAGATATCTCTATAGAAAGGAACAAAAATAAGAACCAAAATTGGACGTACCTCTATCTGCTCCACTGTCCGATGTAGTCTCACGACTTTTGGCGTACCCTACAACAGTTCTAACTGATATTCAAATTCACTGCTCAAAAGACACACATACTTTTTTTTATCTGGTTTACTCACTATCAGCACATGATGTGACCTTTAGCTGTTGTGAAGTTTCCTACGAACACTGACCGAAATATTCAAAATTCTTTCAATTTCATGTCTTTACTTGCCATTTGTCCATATCACAAAAATAAATAACCATTCCTTAAAATGTGCTCGAGGAAAACATTATACCTAGAGCTTGCCACCTCATTGGCCGGCGATACCAGCCTACTACAAAAAGCGAGCAAACCAACGACTTCTTGATAACATGCTTTCTGACCATCCTTATTTCTGGCAGCAAAAACCTGGAAGAAATGGCCCATATGGCAAACTGAGCGTTGGAGCCAAAACCAATGAAGAGATATCACTATTCACTCAAAAAAATGATCATTCAGCATCGCCTACCAATCCACATTCGCGCTCTACGTGATGTGTATCCAGGAGCAAGAATCAGCCCAGCCGAACCAACAATGGCAACAATTAGTTCCTCTTATGCTGTGCATAGTTACTTAACATGAGTAAGAACTGCGAGCAGATAACCTAAACAGCCCCAGCAATTATTTGATCTCCGAGGTAAAGTAAAGAAGAATACAACCACCATGCATAAGAAAGACGACAATGATGTACAATACACACCAACCCACACAAGCCTAATCTTTCCATGATTGAACGTCAACATCGATCCCCATCAAACAGAATACCTTCAACCAACCTAGAATAGTGTGCACTGATCACGCGACCGCTCACTTATCTTCACTGTTACTATTATTCTGCTCCAGCCTAAAGATATACCGTAAACTAGTCCACACATAAATAATCACTCTTCTCTTATACACTCACTAAAAACTACGACCTTAATCGATGTGCCTTAAATACAAAATCATCCCAGTGTTCCCAGCAAACTAATGTTTTAATTCTCCAACAAAGATAAACAGTGTACACAGCGTCCATAATTGGACCCAAGTACATGCCAATTACACTTATCGCGCACCCAAAACACATTATGTCAAATAGTTAAATCCCCAGTTTGTAAGAAAGCTTTGTACCCTAAAGAAAAAGATTGATACAGAGATTTATACTACAAAGATTAATTACCTTGCCTTCGAATAAGTTTTTATCTTGAGCGCTCTTAATCAACCCACTCCACCCCACCCACACAACCACTCCACCAAAACCTGGTCTCTGTCGGAAAAATCTTAATCTATTTCTAGATCTTTTTTCTTGCGCCTCCCACAGTGTACAACAGTGTTAGCACAGTATAACACAATTAATCCAAATCGGTTACAACACAAATAAACTTTTTCACCCCTTCTATCCTACACATGTTTCATCCTGTTTTGACAGTTATTGTCCTCAAACAAATTTTTTTTTTTTTTTTTTGGCCAATGTGGCTCCAAATACAAGCTTTCTCCAAATTAGTAAATGTATGCCATTTTCATTAGTAATTTCCATAATCTTCTTGGATGGAAAATTGGGGCTTTTGATTTTTACCCTTACTTTTTTTAAAAAAAAAAAAAAACAAAACCTCCCATTTTAAAAAAAAAATTAAGAATGGTTGAATCACCTCCATTTTTGGCCAAATAGAAGTTGCTTCAACCAAGCCTTAGCCAAATGGAGGTGGCCTGGCCACCCCCCAAAGATGGACTGTGGAGGTGGTACGCCACCGCCATTCTTGGTCAGCATGTGGGCGGTCGATTAATAATAGCGAAAAATTGATTGAAATTATAACTTGGGTAAAATAAAATTTCTATTATCAAGCATAACGGTACACAATCCAACAGCTCCAAAAAACAACACAAAGTCCTGGTGATACGATCAACAATGTGCGAGATCGGACGAACCCACTATCGAATCGGAGATATGCCATTTCCGTCAATTCTGACCCCAATGTTATCTAGTAATCTACAACCGGTGACCAGATGTTTATTCTCATGAAAAACACACTAATAGCCTATAAATACTGGTTATTATAGTTTTTTTAATTAAAAGTCTTTTTAAGCTTAACTGTGGACTGTCTATCATTAGTAAATATTTAAAAAAATTAATTTATATATATATTTTAATTGTGTTTTATTAATTATAAATTGGTTATTTCAGTTTATAAATAATTTTATAGTAAATAATTATAAAATTTTAAACATTTTGGCCCATAAAAAAAAAAAAAAGATTCATAGACAAAACAAAAGAGAATTATAAACATAGTTTGGGCTGAAATAAACAGTATTATCAGTCCCAGGCTATATGAACAGTTTTTTGGTGGGCTCCATTTTATAACTACTATATATTATATCTATATATATATACTATATATATATTTATTATATATAATACTATTGTATATATATTTATTTATCTGATTTAGCCTTAGACTAAAATACTTTCATTTCAACAGAACTAATGTGGAATCAGTGTCAAAACAGAAAAGGTCGAAGGAAGAATACACCATTGGCAAGATGATTTCTCTTATAGAAAACGTTAAAATAATGAACAAAATTCCCATGCCTCTAATGCTTCCGTCACTACTCACTAGTCTCAATATTCAGCCCCCATCGATCGTATCGTATTCATCCTCATTTTCCACAACTCTGACCAGTGACCGGAATCTTTTGCTTTTTCATTTTTGTCATTTTCCCTTCTAGAAAATATAATATGAGTTTGGCTATAGTTGCCTGCCTCACTTGCGTCACCCATGCCCTTGTCCTTACGGTTGACATCTACACCACTCACGTCTTTCTCTCTCGAACAGTACCTCTTATGTCTACTAGCGTTATTGTAAATAATTTGTGTGATACATCTTTATCTCTTTATCACCATCTTTAATATTACTTCATTTTCATTTTTGTAAGAGAAAAATGCATTTTACTCCCTTATATTGTAGCTATTTTTTAATTTGACTTCCATTGATTGAAAATTTGCAATCCACCCCAACTAACTTTTTAATTTTTTCAATTCTGTCTTTCCGTCAGACAGAACCGTCTTCTTAGACGGTATGTGTGTCACGTGCGCCCCACGTGGGAGTCTATCTTCAGTTATCCCCATATTACCCCCTCAAAGTGCTTCGCCGTGCCCACTAAAACTACGACCTCCTCCTCAGGCATCGCCTCCACATCGTTGGCGAGGTCCAGCTTCCCGTCCATCACTGCCTCCTCGCCCTCCCGGGAGTCCGAAAAGAGTACTTGACCCGCGTCATCTCGCACCCGCAGGCCCTGGCACAGTGCGAACTCACTCTCACCAAACTCGGCCTCAACGTGGCTCGAGAGGCCGTCGACGACACAGCCGAAGCCGCCGAGTTCGTTGCGGCCAACAACCTGCGTGATACAGCGGCGATCGCGAGCGCACGTGCAGCAGATCTCTACGGCATGAACATTCTGGCCGACGGGATCCAGGACGACTTGAGCAACGTGATTCGGTTCGTGATGTTGGCTACTCCGGTGCCGTGGTTGTGATCCACAAGCCCAAAAAGCCCGCGAGCGTAGAACAGAGCAAGGCGTGCGATGCCGGAGTGTCCATGGAGCTCACCTATGGCCTTGGGAAAGACTGGCCAACCGAGTTGTCGCTCCTGGATGAGCCTCTGCGTCTCGGTGAACTGGCAAGCGTAGCTGGCGGAGCCGCCATTGATGTTGACGGCGTGAACCATCCGGTCACCGTTGAAGAAGTGGTGCCCAGCGGTTGGCTCGAACAGAGGATTGGCTCCGTTGCGGATGTAAACGCCATTAATGCATTCAAGGATTGTGTCGGTGACCGGGAGTTCTCGCCGGACTGGTTGTTCCGATACCGGAGCGAACTTTCCGACTATTTGAACTAGTGGGTCGGCAGTTTTGGGAAGTGGTGTCGTTGGGGGTAATAGGGGGATAAATGAAGATATATTTCCACGTGGGGCGCACGTGACACACATACCGTCTAAGAATACGGTTCTGTCTGACGGAAAGGCAGAATTAAAAAAATAAAAAAGTTCGTTGTGGTGGATTACAATTTTTTAAACAATAGAGGTCAAATTAATAAATAGCTACAACATAAGGGGGTAAAATGCATTTTCCCCTTTTTGTGTAAATATAATCATCTGACCAGATTTTTGAGTAGCGAGCGAGGAAAGAAATGATTTTACATCAGAAGTGTGGTCCAGCCAAACAAAAAAAAAATCCTGCTCCGCCCTGCTCTGTTCACCATATGTCAATTAAAAACCAAAAATCTTTGCAGAGTTGCAAGAGGGAAGGAGTCTGATTTATCAAATGAATTCCATGAATTTTCTCTCCATGACCCTTGTGTTCCTTTCCATGCTTACCTTCTTCCTTCAACCTGATCCACTTCACGCAGGTGCCCAAAATTACCTCCACCACGTCTGTGCAAACACTACCGTCTCCCAAAACAGCATCTACAGTACCAATATCAACTCCCTCCTCTCCTCCCTTTCCTCCAACGCCACCGGAAACATCGAATTCTACAAAACCACCGCCGGCCAAACCACCTCCAACCCCGTCTACGGTCTCTTCAACTGCCGTGGAGATGTCAGTGCTGACATGTGCCGAAGATGCGTGGTCAACGCAACCCAAAAGCTCTCTAGTAAGTGTTCAACTGAGAAGGTTGCTGTTACTTGGTACGACGAGTGTATGGTACGCTACTCCAACGAGTCTATCTTCTCCACCGTGGCCCTCAGTCCTAGATTTAACTTGTACAACACACAGAACATGACCGAGCAAGACCGGTTTAACCAGCTAGTGAACACGACGATGACCGAATTGGCACGTGAGGCCTCCAACTTTCCGATCGGTGTAAAGAAGTTTGGGGTTAAGGAAGTGAAGTTTTCCGATTTTCAAAATCTGTACAGCCTTGTACAGTGCACAAGGGACCTGTCCAGCACCGACTGCAATAGTTGTCTTCTGGCAGCTATAAACCGTCTTTCTGTATGTTGTAGTGGAAAGCAAGGGGCACGAACTCTCTACCCTAGTTGTAATGTTGGGTACGAGTTGTACCTCTTCTACAATGTACCCAAAGCGCCCACGCCTTCAGCAGCACTTCCATCTCCATCTTCAGGTTCACCGTCTCTGTTTTCAATATTGAGTGATGGTGCTTCAATTTTCAGATCATGCTCTATAAATCTGTTAAATTAGTAGTAATTTTGTTTTACTTTAGGACTGAAAATTATTTTGGGGTGAATCTTTATCTCTTTATAGGATTAAAAAAGCAATAATATTGTTTATCCAGGAAAAAGCAAAATCTCAAAGGCAACAATAATTTCCATTGTTGCTCCAATTGCTGCCTCTGTGTTGCTACTCGTTCTGGCCTACTGTTTCCTAACTAGGAGAGCAAGAAAGAAACTCAATGCTGTAGAGGAAGAAAAATCTAAGAAATCTGATCATGCCCAAATTTATCAAGGTATGAAAAGTGGTATTGTATTCAAATCATGTCTCACTCTTCTTGATCGTTTGAATCCAAACATCTATATATGTGTTGTGATCCATTTTTTAAGGTGTGTTTAAATTGCCAAAAAAAGAAAAAGAAAAAATTGGTTAGTACTATAATTTTTACTACAATATATTTCTTTACAAATTGTCGTACTAGTTTATAATCGGTGAAATATTAAGATTTTAGAGTACTGTATGGTTAATAAGTGAACCTTTAACTAAATAAATTGACAAGTAAAATTTTTTGTTTAATCATTTCACTAATTATGAACCTGCATGTCAAGTTTGTAAGGGGCTTATAAAAAGTAATATATTTAAAACATGACAAAGAGATCTAGTAATAGTTAATTTCTTGCATGCAATCTAATAAGTTAATGTTCAAGAATCGACGGTCTAAAAAAATGATAAAGCATGAATTGATTGTAACCAAACTTTGATGTCCTCGATCATGTCTGTAAACTTTTGCTATTTGCAGTACTGTAATCTCTTACGTTCCTTTTTTTTTTTTTTTTTTTTTTTTGGGGATCATAGCTATGAATGAAATTGCAAAGGAAATAAAAACTGCAGAGTCCTTGCAATTTGATTTTGGAACAATTGAAAGCGCAACAAAAAAATTCTCAAAGGAAAAGAAGCTAGGTGAAGGTGGATTTGGGGAAGTTTTTAAGGTACGTGATGAGCATTCATTTCTTCATGTACTCAAAGAAGCATATTTATAGCAAATTCACTGCATTTAAATTTAAAACTTTAGAATTTTGAAAAGCCTTTGGAATTACGATTTTAGGAGTTCTAAAGCTGGTTAAATTACATACATTGTCAGGGTACACTTCCTGATGGACAAGAAATAGTTGTGAAGAGGTTGTGGAGAAGATCTGGACAAGATGCAGAGCAATTTAAGAATGAGGTTTTGCTGGCAGCTAAACTTCAACACAAAAATTTAGCAAGTTTGATGGGATTCTGCTTGGAAGGAGAAGATATGATGCTCATCTATGAATTTGTGTCCAATAAAAGCCTTGACAATGTTCTATATGTCTGTCTATCTGAACATCTCTCCAATGGTCTTATGCATTTGCATCTACTTTTTTGAATATTTTCTTTTTGATGGATTTGTAGATCCAAAAAAACAAGCACAATTGGATTGGTCGAGACGTTACAAGATAATAGGAGGGATTGCAAGAGGAATTAAATATCTTCACGAAGATTCTCGGCTTAAAATTATACATCGTGACCTAAAAGCTAGTAGTATATTGCTAGATGTGGATATGAACCCAAAAATTTCGGATTTTGGCATGGCGAGGACTCTTAAAGTTGATCAAATTAAAGGAGACACAAGCAAAATTGTGGGGACATAGTAAGTTCAAAGTTTTTTTTTTTTTTTTTTGCATCATTAGAATTACTGAATTCATTCTAAGTGTCATATAGAGTGCTGGTAGGGATACTACGGCTTTTATTAGAATACCAATTATAGACTATGACATCAGTTTATATAAGATTTATAGTAAAAATATAATACTTCAAGCATTTTTCTTATTATTGACATTGTTTTGTTTTCTATTTTTATGTTGGTTTGTAGTGGTTATATGTCTCCAGAATACGCAATGCATGGAGAATTCTCTGAGAAGTCTGATGTTTATAGTTTTGGTATCTTAGTCTTAGAAATTATCAGTGGCAAGAAGAATAATAACTTTGAATTAGAAGGTGCTGAGGACCTCTTGAGCTATGTAAGTGAAAACCATAGCCAAAATTTGTTTCCTTTTCTTAATGCCAATATCATCACCTAATTACTTGATAAAATGTGCAGGCTTGGATACGTTGGAGGGATGGAAAGCCATTGGAATTGTTGGATGGAGCTTTGGTAGATTCTTATTCGAAAGAGGAAGTCATTCGATGCATTCATATTGGCTTATTATGTGTTCAGAAAGATGCAGCTGACAGACCAACCATGGCATCGATACTGCACATGCTTAATAGCTACTCTATCACTCTAGAATCTCCTGAACAGCCAGCGTTTTTCCTTCGCACTAAAGCAGACCCGAACATGCCTGCAATGGATATGGCGTCTACTTAGTCTATTAGCATGTCAATGCCATGGTCTGTCAATGAAGCATCCGTTACCGAACCACACCCTCGTTAGTGCAAAAGGAAGCGAAGAGTGTGCCAATAAAGGTGGGCAAACCGTTAGGACATTAAATTGTGTTGGATTTTGTACAATAAAGTAAGAAAACTGACTGCCAGAGTGTAAGTATTTATGGCTTGGAAATTCAAGAAGACATATGGGACTTGGAATCACATTTATCCAAAGAAATGGACACCTCTATCTTATTTTGAAAAAATATCGAACTAGTTCCCTCTGATTTGGATCTTTATCAATTAGTTTAATGGATTTTCAATTTGAATAATGCTGGATGCCACATTTTATTTCACAATTATCACTTTTTTTTTTTTTTTTTTGAAGTGAACTTCTATTCTCTCATTTAAAATTGAATCAGAGGTTACACCGCTCAGAAAATACAATATCATGAATAAAATCAGGGTATTCTTCTATCCAAATTTTCTCCATAGGAGTTTGAAGTGCTGCCTTGGCCATCAAATGTGCCGCCATATTTGCATCCCTTCTAGTATGCACCACAGACCAAGATTGGAAGCTGCACAACACTCTCCGTGAAGCCTCAATTAGATTACCATATCGTTGCCAGGATTGATCGGCTTTCTGAAAGGCTTGTACAATGGTCAGAGCATCACCTTCCAGAATAATCTGTTGGAGGCCCAGATCTCTACTAAATTCTATCGCTTTCCAAGCAGCATAAGCCTCTGCGGTAGTCGGATCTGTAAGGTACATCTGAGAGGAGTGCAAGGCTGCGATAACTTCACCCTCCCCATCACGAACTATAACCCCCACACCCATCATTTTGCTAGATTTATCAATAACTGCATCCCAGTTGATTTTGAACACCCCCCAAGGAGGGGCCTTCCATGTGGGGACTGGACAAATAGGCGAATGTACCACCGCAGTAGGAACCTTCTGTTCTGCTGCATAGAACTCTTCCCAGGCTTCTGTTGCATTCTTAATCAAGCAATTTGGAGGAAGAAAATCACCCCCAAAGACAAGCGAGTTTTGGCGAAGCCATATTCTTCGTGCAACCGTAGCGAGAAATTCAATGTCTTCTTTCTCCATTTTGACTAAGAGCTGTCCCAGCATCTGTGTGAAGTCCATAGCAGCTATGGAGCATTTCTGGATTTTTTTAGAACATGCCCCCCAAACATCAGATGAAGAAGGGCAAGACCACAAAATATGACTAATAGTTTCCATACCTCCACCCCACCAGATAGGACACAACGGATCTGAACTCACTTTTCTTTTAAAAAGATTTTCTTGGGTTGGGAGCAAATTATTACATGCTTTCCAAAAAAAAACTTTTACCACAGCAGGGACTTTTAACGCCCATAAATCATTCCACAATTTGCAATTCTCCAAGGCTCGTGAGCATTCTCCTGAAGCTTGCACAATAGAAGCCCTAGCCATATGATAAGCACTTTTCACAGAAAAATTCCCAGAAGGCGTACCACTCCAGATAAGCTTATCAGCCACCCCCGAGGGACAAATAGGGAGGCTACAAATTTCTTCTGCCTCTACTGCTGGAAAGGTCTCCATAATAAGCAGAACATTCCACCACCCTGTGTTATCATCAATGAGTTCCTTAACCCTAGCCTGGTTGTCCCATAGACGGATTGATGATCGTACCGCATGGGGAGAAGGAGACGGAAGCCACTTATCCTCCCAAATTCTGATATGAGACCCATCCCCCACACGCCATACTAAACCATTTTGCAAAGAGTCCTTTGCATGCCAAATACTCCGCCAAGCATAAGAAGGCTTCTTGCCCAGTGCGGATGCCAGAAAAGACCCATTGGGGAAATACTTCTCCTTAAGAAACCGTGCTACCAAGGAAGAAGGATATTGGATGAGACGCCACCCTTGCTTTGCTAGCAGAGCTCTATTGAAACATTCCAGTTCTCTAAAGCCCAAACCATTTGACGATTTGGAGCGACCCATCTTTTCCCAACTCATCCAAGCAATTTTTTTAACATTCTCCGTCGATCCCCACCAAAAACGGAGCATCAAGGAATTGATTTCACGGCATAATTCTTTAGGCAGTTGAAACACACTCATGCTGTAAGTTGGAATAGCTTGGAGGACCGCTTTAATGAGGATCTCTTTGCCCGCTTGTGAGAGGAATTTTTCCTTCCATCCATTAATTCGAGTCCATATCCGTTCCTTAATCCCTCGGAATGTGTGAGTTTTTGATCTCCCCACAATGGCTGGTAAACCCAAGTATTTTTCATAGCAATTGGACGCTTGAACTCCAGCTTGGGAAGAATAAAATCCTTAGCTGCTTGGTTGGTGCCCTTACTAAAAAAAATAGAAGTCTTCTCCAAATTGAGTTTCTGACCTGAAGCCTTTTCATAGATAGCTAATATATCTTGAACACGGCCCTATTCCACTGCATTAGCCTTGTAGAACAAAAGGCTATCGTCCGCAAAAAATAAATGGCTTAGTGTCGAGCCACCTCTGGCTATAGGAATCCTTGACAGTAACCTATTCTCTTCCGCCCGCGTAATTAAAGAGCTCAACCCTTCTGCATACAGAATAAAAAGGTAAGGGGAAATAGGGTCACCTTGCCGAATACCTCTGGTAGGATGAATTCTTCCATATGGTTGTCCATTGATAAGCACTGAGTAATTGACAGATCACACACAAGCCATAATTAAACCCACCCATCGATCTGCAAAGCCCATTTTCCTCATGATTGCTTCCAAGAAATCCCATTCCACCCGGTCGTAAGCCTTGCTCATGTTAAGCTTTAAGGCCATGTAACCATTTTTCCGCTTCATATGAGACTGCATGGTATGGAGAGCCTCATAAGCCACTAGGATATTATCCGTGATAAGTCTGCCAGGTACAAAAGCACTTTGATTCTGTGAGATAATGGAGGGCAAAATAGCCTTTAACCTATTTGCCAACACCTTGGATATTAATTTGTACAAGACATTGCACAAACTAATAGGACGGAATTCCGTGACTCTTACAGGGGACTTGACTTTAGGAATAAGTGCAATATTCGTTGAATTTATTTCAGCATTTAGAACTCCAGTATTTAAAAAACCAAGAACAGCCTGACATACCTCACGGCCCACCGTGCTCCAATATTGTTGGTAAAAGCAAGCTGAAAAACCATCTGGACCTGGTGACTTTAAAGGTTTCATCTGAGATAAAGCAGAAGCAACTTCATCCTCAGTAAACGTCCTCAAGAGCTGTTCATTCAAAGCTGAAGTAACCCTTAAATCAACCCCAGAAATGCACTCATCCATACCCACTGGCCCTGCTGTAGTGAACAAGCTCGTATAATAATCAATAAAAGCTGAGCTGATAGTTTCCGGTTCTGAGCATAAAATTCCCCTCTCATTTTCAATTCGCCGGATGGTATTAATTTTTCGACGATGATTAGCCCATGCATGAAAAAACTTCGTGTTCCGATCACCCTGTGAATACCAATTTTGCTTTGCCCGTTGCTTCCATCTCCGATCTTCTTGTTCCAAAAGGACATCAAGTTCCCCTTGGACCTTTTTTATTTCAACAAGGTTGTTGGGATTCTCATTCTGCTGCAAGCGGGCCAATATTTTTGTTTTCGCATGTATATTGGCATCGGGTCGCCCAAACTTATCTGAGCTCCATTTGGACAATACGTTTTGGCAATTGGCTAATTTTTGCTGAGCCCGCTCCAGGTAGTTAGTGCCGATAACCATCTGATTCCACGCCGTTTGTACTCTTTCACGGCATTCATCATCCGTAGTCCAACTGAATTCAAATTTAAAAATCTTTTTCTTCCCTACACGGCCATATGCTTTCTTCAAGAAACTCACCAATAAAGGCTTATGATCTGAGCACCTTGCTTCTAGGACCAAGACTTCTGTTGAATTATGTACTGCACACCACTCCTTATTAGCCACCGCACGGTCAAGGCGTTCTTTAGTGAACGAGCCATCGCCTCTCTTGTTGCTCCATGTAAACATAGGACCCTGAAAGCCCAAGTCACACAGTTGACAATCTTCTAAAGCATTTCTGAACATCTCCATTTGTTTTTCACTTCGGAGAGCTGCACCACTTTTTTCAGATTGTTGCACAATTTCATTAAAGTCTCCCACAACAAGCCATGGAAGAGGGGAGAAAGACTGCAAATGTTTAAGTAATTCCCAAGATTCAAAAAGTTTTTCCTTTGCTGGGTGGCCATAAAACCCAGTGAATTTCCATTTCAGTTCACAATCAGGCAGGGAAATAATAGCATTAATATGCCTACAAGAGTAATTTTGGATTTCAGCAGTATCAACGTCCCTCCATAAAAAAGCCAAACCGCCACTCATTCCAATTGGGTTTACTACAAACAGGCCAGTAAAACCAATTTTTATTCGTAACAAATTCAAACAAGGCTGTCTAATTTTCGTTTCAATGAGAAACAAAAAAGCGGGTCTCTTATCCTTCACCATCTGGCAAAGGTCACGAACTGTCCGGGGGTTCCCAAGCCCCCGGCAGTTCCAGCTGAGGAGACTCATAGTGCTCGGCGGGGCTGGACACCAGCCGCCGCCGCTTCTGTAACATTTTCCTTGGACAGAGCCTCAGTAGTAACCTTCCCCTTTCCCTTGTTAACCGTTAACTTCTTCCCACCCCTATCTTCGCAAACTGCACTCTTTCTCTTCTGGTTGCTGAGTCCCTCTACCCCAGTCGTACCTCCAGCGCCTACCCCAGTTCGAGCCTTCCTCTTCCACCGCTTAATGCTAGAATGAACAGCCTTTGCTTCCCCAGAATGGAACACCAGGCTATCCGCCCCCTTAAGCAAATCCGCTTGAAAAATGACCTCCGGAGGACACTCGGGTTGGGCTATGAAATTGTCTCCAAAATGAGTATTCTGGACCGGCAATAGAGACGTCTTGCTATTGACCATACAACCACGAGAGGTTGGGAGCTCACCTGCTTCAGTGGAGGCCGAGAATCCAATCCCACTATGTCCCTCAGCATGAACCAAGCCAGCTGAATCCTGCGTGCCTAACCCAACTGTTAGTTGGCCCAACTGCTGGCTAGCTTTTAAATGATGTGTAGGAAAGCCCAACTCTGGAGAAGGCCCACAAGTTACCAGCCCATCAACAGATTTAAGACCCCTAACGTCAAGTTGTTGCCCTACACGCACCTCATAAAGTTTGGAAGATAGAAGATCGTCTAACGCATGAGGCAGCGGCTGCTCTTGATTCTCCTTTACTCCAACGCTAGATTCACGGTCCTCTCCAAATCGCTCCTCATTGAAATGAAAGAGATTTTCCTTTTCCAGTTCAGCAGCCCTCATTGATATCCCATCTTCAACCATAATGGTAGCCGTTTGCCTTCCATCCGTTACTTTCTGAGAAATTAATTCAGGAAAATCCGGAATCTTTGCCGCAGATCCGCCACGATCCACGCTACCATTCAACCCATCCGCCGCACTCCCCGGAGGTGACCCACCTGGAGCCGCCGATCTGGTCTGCCTAGCCCCTGAGAAGCCACCAATCGGACGGTACGTTGATTCAGCCCGTAGCCATACGCCGTACGGCTTTGCATCCATCTCCTTCACTACCATCGCCGGACAGCCAGCCAACCCGTGCTTGATTCGCCCACACTGAAAGCAGAACCGAGGGAGCTTCTCGTATCGAAATGAAATCCAGGGCGGAGGGAAAGGGGAAAGGTTTCGAGAAGGGGCAAATGACCGCCTCCACCTGTCCAAGTGTTTTGCCAAACAATTTTTTGAGAGATAATTAAAATTTTAGGAACATCTTGTTAAAAAATTGATTGAATATGAACCAAATTATTTATTTGGTATCAACTCAAAAATGTAAGAAGATATTTAATAAATTAAAAATAAAAGAAATTATTTGATAGCAATCCATTTGGATTTGCGATTTAAAAATATCAATTTTTAAAATGTGCGATTTGAAAACATAGTAAAGCGTTTAATAAAATTGTAGTTTTACTTTTAAAATTATAGTTTGACCTTTAAAATTATGCATTTTTAAAAATGTACACCCAATTGTATGCGATTTGAAAACATAGCTTTTTTTTTTTGAAAAAAAAAACTTTCAAACTATATAATTTTTCCAATTTGATTTGAAATTATATTTTTTATCTACGAAATTACATTGCTAAACCCACCCAAAAAAGGTAAAAGTATTGGAAGCTAATTTAATGTTTTCTCATTTTATTGTGCTTCGTCATGATGCATTGCTTAGTAGAAGATAATCTGAAAAATGATCCGCAACGTCGTCTTTCAAAGGGAAAATGTCTTCAGATTTTCAATGTTCAAAATAGTCCCCAGTATTAATGCAATCACATTTGAACCAGATGATTAAGGACGAAGAGAAGAAAAGTCGACTCCACGATTTACAGGGCATTGGTTGTACGTTGTACTAATTGGTTGCTTTCTTTGACCGTTGTCCATGTCAGAGAAAATGCTCATTGTTGGTGCATTTTTATATTATTGTGGGCGAAGGGGGGCTGCTAGTTTGGCTGTATATGTTAGGCAAAATATCGTGACTTGAAAACTACTACCACTAGATTAGATAGATCTTTTCTTCAAAACTTCCACTTCCTTTTGGCGTTTATTATCAATTATTGTTGCTCAGTTGCAACTTTGCTTGAGCATGCTACATCTAGATCAAATAATTTCTTCCTCAAAATACTCTTTTTTTTTCTTATTACAAATTCTTTTAGGAGTTCAGTATCAACTTATTGATTCTAAGGCTTTGTTTGGGTATGAGATTTCAATGTAAAATGTGATTAGAAAACATGATTTTTAAAAACGTAGTTAAGCATTTGATAAAATTACAGTTTAATCTTTAAAATCGTATTTTTTTAAAAACACAATCTCTAAATGATCAATTTTTTGCGATTTGATTTCTAATCGCACTTTTTGTCTACGAAATAGCAATTCCAAACGCATTGTAAGTTTCTTTCTGATTCCAGACAATAAAATAACTCTTACTAATCCTACAAATAGAGTACAGGGATCTTCTTCGTTTTATGTAAAAGAGAATGACTATTTTACTCTTCAGATTTTATTTTATTGTATTTAACAATATACATGATGTCAAGTCAATTAAAAATTAAAAATAATGTGACAACATATGCACCGTATTATTAAAATTGAATAGTTAAATCACTAGGTACATACAACATATACAACGGAACCTAGATTGCCTAATGAGTAAATTTCTTTGGGTTTATTTATTTATTTAATGAATGAGAGATTTTATAGAAGAACCAACCATTTACAAGTTACAACTTAAATGGTTGGTTCTCTCTAGAGAGAGAAAGTCTACCTTCTCTCTAACCAGAGTAAGGTCTCTTCGCCTCTTCGTGAGGTCTCTCCACCACTTCCAGTGGCTCGGCTCTGCAAGGGAGGAGGGCGGGATCTTTCCCCTCTCTCCTCCCTCCCCCCCTTTCCTCATTCTCAGTTTTTCTCCCCTTGTCTTCCGGTAGCTTTTTTCTTAGTTTTTGTTTATCTTTCCTCTTAGTGTTCACTGTTGCAGCTCACGCCACCCCATGGCGGCACATCCCATCATTGCGTTGCCCTCGACCCGTACCCACGCTCACGCTTCTCCGGGCCCGTCTTCAAGGATCAGTTGGTTGAAGATCTGGTTTTTTCAAAAGACAAATCTGTTTAAACCTCTACCAGCCTTTCGGCCTCAAACGCGCCCAAACCACCCGGTCCCAGTGCCTTTCCCCTCTTCCTCGCGAGCTCTTTTGCCTCTCCACCCATCAAAAACAGCCAGCAAGGCGGAGGCGGGCGGAGGAAGCAGAGAAGCACAGTCGCTATGCGCCGTTAAGTGCAGCCACGCGCCCCATCGCCAGATCTCACTCGCCCGCGAGTGGTTCACCCACGCGCCCGGCGCGTGCTCCCCTCACGGCGCGTAGCGGCCTGTGCTCCTCTCAACATCCTCGCCCGCCTCCGCCTTTGCTTGTTGTCTTTTGATGGGTTTTTTTTGTTTTTTTATTTTGCTCCTTTGTTTTTTGAAGGGTCTACTGTCTCCTTGCTTTTAATTGGTTCTTGTAATTATTCTGTGAGACGTTCTGTAACCAGTTGTGTTTTTCCAGCACATCAGATCTTGATTGGATTCGGACTTTTCTTCCCCCAACCTCTCCCCCTTCCACGTGGGGCTTTTGTCATCAATGTTGGGGCCTCCTCACGGTGCCCCTTTTGCCCTTAAAAAACCGCCTTGTGTGGTCCCTTGAAGCCAGACTTTGATAGTGATTTTCTTGGAAATTAAAGAAAATATTGACCTACGGTTTGTTATGTTTTTGTTTAACCGTCTTTCAATTTGCTTTGTTTATTGGAGATGTCCTCCTTGGTGGTTGTTAAACCCTACAACCCTTTTTTCCATTAATTAAAAAAAATTTAAAAACAATTATACAAGTTACACCACTCCCACGCAAAGAAAAATGCGAGTCCAATCAGCTGAAACCAATAACACCAACATACATTTTTTTTATTTTTTAAATTCAAGAAAGGAAAATGGGGAAGGGGATCAGTTTGAACAATTACGCGCATGTCATAATTATAATGGTCCCAACTAACACAGTAAAACTTTTGCCAAAAAGCCAGAAGTTTTATTGTTTTATAAGTTTTTGGTCTTTTAAAATAAAAGTCCACTAATCACACATACACTTTTTAGAATTTCTTAGTTTTATACATCACATTTTTTTTATATTATTCAATAAAATACCACTAAAACATTTTTTTTTTTCACTTTTTATACAATTATTCTACTTTTTATACTCGGTATCAAAGTCCAATTAACTACTAAACTCAATCTTCATCAAACCATTTTCCAAAACACACCCGACTGATTTTAATTGAGTTTTAATAATGCAAAATAAAGACAGTTGAAACTTTCAACAGGAATTGGATTCCAAAGTTGTCAAACTGCTTTTAGGGTGGAAGCACAACCCCGAACCGCAATTCCGGCCGACCGCCCCCGCCGATAGCAAACTTTTGCGAAATCTTTTCAGTTTTGCGGCCGGTTAATATGTTGGATACCAAGGGTTCGGTTGGATCGGGGTTTTTAATTTTTTCCAACCCGCATACCGAAGCCGACCACGCAACACACACACACACAACACACAACCCACAACACCACAACACAAAATATATATAAGCCAGCGATACTTATAACAATAATTTTTCCAGTATTGAAAGAAGACCTCTTTTACGTCTTCCGATACTTCTTTCTCTCTCTTTTCTTTCCTTCTTCCAGTGACCGTGGTTATGAAAAAGTTTTTTGTCCTCCATCCCTCTTTTTCTCCTTCCCTCTCTTCTCTTCTCCTTTCTTCTCTTCTCCTCTCTCCTTCTTCTTCTTCCCTTTCTCTTACTCCTCTCCGTGGAAAACACCATTTCTACAAATCATCACGGCCGCACTCTGCGCCCACGCCGCCGCACTCCCGCGCCAACACCGCCGCACTCCCGCGCTCACGCCGACGTCTCTTCAGATCAGATCTATATCAGATCTTATAGATCTGATCAGATCAGATAGATCTGATCTGATCGATCTGATCTGATCCGATTAGATCGGGTAAATACCCGCCCCGCACCGCGCCCCGCCCCGTAGACTCGCAACCCAGCGGATTAAACTGAAAAAATGCGAGTTGCGGGTTCCTTTTAACAAACCCGAGCACTGCGGATCGGGTTTTGGATATCCGTGATATCCGCCCCAATCCGACCCATGCTCACCCCTACAAGTGGCAGAGAAATGCCATTGGAGAGCACGTTTCTATCTCCTGGAAACTGGCAAAAACTCCGCTCTCACATCACTATTCCACTCTACTCTTCCATCCTCCTATTTTGTTAGCTTTCCACAACCCTTACCGTGATCCCTCTTCACCATTTTCATTTGAGAAATGCTTCTTGTCTATTCATTTGGTTTATTTTTTACTTTTTGGTTTTTTTTAGCGCTTAAAAAATAGAAATTTATCATTGCATTGCATTATCTGTAAAAAAAGAATAAAAAAAAAAAATCAAAGATGAATCAATTGAATAGACAATAAGCATTTTTCTTTTCATTTATTTCTTTGTATTAAATAAATTAAAAGGAAAAATCATTTTTAATTATTAGGTATTTAACTTTAAGAATAATGTCCTTAAATTTTGACTATGTTTCAAATAAGTCATTCTATTCCTAATCTATTTTTCTTTTTCTTCCTAACCTTCCTCAATAAGGACAAATATCTATTTTATATATGAAATATGGGAAAATTTCAAATAGTCCACTGAACTTCTATTACTTTTGACATGTCCTTTACAATCTTTCAAAATTTCTACTTTTGTACTCTGAATTTCTAATGTCTATAACTTACACTTCTTCGTTAGAATTTTTCATTAAATCCTAATGGAGGGATGTCAAAATTCTTAAAATACTCCACATTTTTTAGAAAAAAAAGAAGAAAAAAAATTTACAAACATTTAGGTGTTGGTTAGAATTTAACGGAATTTGTAAAATATTTACATTTGAATATTTAGGTGTTGGTTAAGATTTAACAGAAATTAAGATATCAAAATAAAGGTTTTTAAAGATTATAAAATATGTCAAAATGACTGAAATTTCATGGGTTATCTAAAATTTCCTCATGATATATCGATTTACTTTTTTTTTTTTTTGGGACAATCATTAAAGTTGCTTGACTGCCTTGGTTGACTTGCGTCAAGCAGACACCTCGCCGAAACGGTAAGTCTTTGCGTCTGCACTGCTCATGCCCTCCTCTATATCTTATCTAAACCACCATTCATACTCGTATATACCAAAACATTGTAATACAATACTGAAAATCTTGCATAGTTGCGAATAATTGGTTCATTCAAATACCTTCCTTCAATCCTTTCTCTCTTCCCGTCGTGTTCCTTTCCATGCTTACCTTCCTCAACCTGATCAGTCAAGCAGGTGCCCAAAATTACCTCTACCACATATGTGCAAACACTACCTTCGCCCAAAATAGCATCTACACTTCCAATATCAACTCCCTCCTCTCTTCCCTCTCCTCCAACGCCACCGGCAACGTCGAATTCTACAACACCACCGCCGGCCAAACCACCTCCAACCCCGTCTACGGTATCTTCAACTGCCGTGGAGATGTCAGTGGTGAAATATGCCGAGGATGCGTGGTCAACGCAACCCAAACGCTCTCCAGTAAGTGTTCAAGGGAGAAGGTTGCTATTACTTGGTACGACGAGTGCATGGTACGCTACTCCAACGAGTCTATCTTCTCCATCATGGCCGTAACGCCTAGAATTCACTTGTACAACTCACAGAACATCACCGATCAGGACCAGTTTAACCGGCTAGTGAACACGACTATGACCGAAATGGCACGTGAGGCCTCCAACTTTCCAATCGGTATTAAGAAGTTTGGGGTTAAGGCAGTGAAGTTTTCCGATTTTCAAAATCTGTACAGCCTTGTACAGTGCACACGGGACCTGTCGAGCACCGACTGCAATAGTTGTCTTCAGGCAGCTATAAATCGTCTTCCTATTTGTTGCGGTGGAAAGCAAGGAGGAAGAGCTCTCTTCCCTAGTTGTAATGTTGTGTACGAATTGTACCTTTTCTACAATGTACCCACAGCGCCCGCGCCTGCACCAGGGCTTGCATCTCCGCCTCCGCTCCGTAGCTGGTCAAAGGGTAGTGGACACCTCTTTCATGCTTTTCATTTTCATTAGTTACTATATATAACTTTGAATTTTCAAATTCGACGGCATGTTTAAGGAAGTTATTAAATTAGCACTTATAAAATACTTATTGGCGATCACCTCTTGTCTCTTGTCTGCATGTTGCTCTTTGTAGTGCAATCTCTTACGTTTTACTGTTCGTCATTTGGTAGATGCAATGATACTTGGAGTCGTTGCAATTTATTGCTCCAATTGAGGTGCCTCAAACAAATTCCGATGATTCATACAAGCTAGGTTGAAGGGTGGAATTTGGTGTGGTTTCAAGGTAATTATATAACCATCTAATCTAGTATAATTTAATATATATATTTATATATATATATATATATATATATTTATATGAGTTTGGGAGTTCATTGGATTCTATTGTTGTCAAATTTAGTGAACTGTTCTATAATATGGTTGGGGTGAAATACATTCCAGCGGTGATTTTCTCAGGGCAAGAAATATTGTAAAGACTATCGAGAACTCTGGACAAGAGGTAACAAATTTAAGATATGAAGTTGTGGTATTGGTAGCAAACTGCAAGCAGAAATTTAATAGGCTATTGGGGATTTTGCTTGGAGAGAAGAATAATGATCTTCATCTATGAATTTGTGCCAACCAAAGTTTGACTTATTTTTTATATGGTTTGTCCACTTTAACATATATCCAATTCTCTTTGCCATTATGACTGCATAATAGTAATTTCTAATCAATAGTTTTGTTCATATAGCATGAGTAATTTTTATGATGAACTTGTAGACCCAAGAAAACAAGAAGAATTGGATTGGTCAAGACGTTACAAGATAATAGGCGGAATTGCTCGAGGAATTCAATATCTTCACAAAGATTATCGATTAAGAATTATACATCGTGATCATAAAGCCAGCAATGTATTGATAGATGTGAATATGAATCCAAAAATTTCAGATTTCGGCATGGCAAGGATTTTTGGAGTTGATCAAACACAAGGAAACACAAGTAGAGTTGTGGGGACTTAGTAAGTTCTGAATTTTTCTTCCACTTTGCTTGATTTATTAAAACTTAGGAGTACATTTATTGTTCAGCCTAACTTATAGATCACTAAAAGCGAACAACATACGTAAAAAGTGTATGCTTTGATCCGTGTGAGCACAAATGTTATGTGGATTATATAATTTTGGAAAAGTTGTTGGGTATGAAATGATCAATACTAACAATTAGAATTATTAGAATAAATTAGTTCACAAGACTATTTATAATCTTTCAACTGACATTGCAATATTTGTGGTGCCGGCTTGCAGTGGTTACATGTCTCTAGAGTATGCAATGCGCAGAGAATTTTCAGTGAAGTCAGATGTGTATAGTTTTGGTGTGTTAATTCTAGAGATTATCAGTGGCAAGAAAAATAGTAGTTTTTATGAATCAAATGGTGCTGAAGACCTCTTGAGCTATGTGAGTATGAAATAGTTATTGTAATTTCTTTTTCTTTCCTTGATTGCCAATGTCTAAGAGAACTTAAGCTTGACATTGTGTGAAAATTTGATGCAGGCTTGGATACATTGGAGGGATGGTAGGCCCTTGGAATTGTTGGATCAAAGTTTGGGAGATTCTTATTCTCGAGATGAAGTCATGAGATGCATCCATATTGGCTTATTATGTGTTCAGGAAGATTCAGCTAACAGACCGGCCATGGGTTCAATACTTCTCACACTTAATAGCCACTACATTACACTACCGTCACCACAAGGGCCAGCATTTTTCCTCCGCAGTAAAACAGACATACCCATAAAGGATTTAGAGTCTAATCAATCTACAAGCAAGTCAATGCCATGGTCTATTAATGAAGCCTCCATTACTGAACTACACTCGGGATAGTCTGATGGAGTACTTGAGCATCTACCAACCTAGAAATCCAGATGGTTTATTATTGTTTTGCATATGTGATATATCGTTTATTGTGAGTCTTATATTGGGTGGAGATCATAAATTTATAAATACATGTATTTTACCAATTGAGACTATGCTTTATGGGCCTTTCCCCTTCTGGGTGGGTAGAGCTGGCAAAATGGGTTGACAAGTTGGGTTCGGGTTAACCCACTTGACCTGTCAACCCGTTTAGCATAAGCCCGAACACAACCCGTTTAATAAACGGGTTTAACACAACACGACCCGTCAACTCGTTTAGTTGTCGGGTCGTGTCTTCAGGGTTGAGTTTGCCCGACCCAACCCACAAATTAGCCACACAGCCATAGTCCCAACCACAAAGAAATTGAGAATCAGAGACGGCGAGACGCCATGAGGTGAGACAGAGAGGGAATGAGGGATGCCGGAGACGAGCAATGGAGAGAGAGACCGAGACATGCCGGAGACGCGCAAGACGAAGAGAGAGAGATAAAGCTGGGGATTATCAACGAAGAGGCCGTAAGAGATGGAGATCGAGCGGCCATGGCCTGTGTGGGAGAACTGAGCGGCCGTGAGAGAGAGAGAGGGAGATCGGCGGGCCAACAGCAATGAGAAAGAGAGGGAGATTGCCAGATCGGCTGTCGGCGGCCGTGAGAGAGAGAGGGAGATCAAGAGAGATGGAGTCGCCGTCGACTCAGTCTTGATTGGAGATAGAGATTGAGAGAAATGGAGATAGGGAGGGAGGCTGGGAGCTAAGCTCGGGCCTACTTGGCGGCATGAGAGAAGAAGGAGAGAAATTGAGAGAGAATTGAGATTCTGAGAAGTGAGAAAGAGACGGGTCAGACTGACTTAGAAGGATGCTTTAGGTTTAGGGAAAAAAAAAGGGTTAACGGGTCATAAACGGGTTGACCCGTTTTGACCCAACCCAATAACCCAAAACCCAAATCCGCTATTTTCGTGTCGGATTTGCGGGTCGTGTCAAAAATTGCCACCCCTATGGATGGGTCAAGCTTAACATTTATAAGGAGTTGTAGTAGTATCACTTTCTCTTACAAAAGTTGAAAAATAAAATAAATTAAAATTGACCATGTATGAAAGTAATGATATTCACCTCATACAATATTGAACATAGTTATTGTATCCGTGCGGTAGCGCTGGCAAATTGATGACTTGGTGCCTTTACATGTCAAATCTTGCTCGGTTCGTTGGTCCTTTTCAATCCGAGAGAATTACAACATCTATTATGACTTCTTATGAACTAAGGTGAAGGTTTCACGCAGCATTTGCCACATTAGCTATTAAAAAAAAAAAAAAAAAAAGCTGAGGGAAAAAAAAATGGAGTGGTTTAAGACCACCCTTAAATAAAGAAGAGTGAAATAAATTTGAGTGCTAGAAAAAAGTTGATTTTTGAAAAGAATTGAGTTGGATAGAGTTGAGTGGAATTTAATGGTGTTTCCAAACAAGCCCTCAGGCCCTTCCTGTCTCACTCACCAGTCACCACCCCACGTTCCCCATCTTAACTTCGTCTAATTTATACGACAAAATAAACCAACAAAAAGAACATTGAGGTGGAAGAAAAATTGGTAAAGTGAACCTATTTATGGGGTTAACTGCAACAAAAATAAAAATAATTATCATACAAACATTTTTTTTTTCAAATTAGATTGGAGAAACTTCTTTTAATTTTAGTTTATAAAACTGTCATTTATCATTTTTGCATGTTTTTTAATAACATTAAAAGAGTTAGGAAAAACTCTATTAAAAAAAAAGTCATTTTTATATAATATTAAATAAAATATGATATATGCTACAAAAAATAAAAATTTTACAAACCGGTAAATTTGAGAAATTTAATTTCTTCATTCAGTTTAAAAGTAAATATCTCCATACGCAACATAGTACAAAGAGACTTTTAGAGTAATCGGTTCATGAATGCAAGGTTATTACCTTTTAGACCTTCCCAAAAGTCACAGTCATCGTTCCATTTCCAACTACGCCAAAGCCTTTTGAATTCTCAACTACTTTTTTCTAATTAAGGTTTCGGAACATTCCTGCAATGCATCTTTTTTTCTGAGTATTTTCTTTTGATGGATTTGTAGATCCAAAAAAACAAGCACAATTGGATTGGTCCAGACGTTACAAGATAATAGGAGGGATTGCAAGAGAAATTAAATATCTTCATGAAGATTTTGAGTTTAAAATTATACATTGTGACCTAAAAGCTAGTAGTATATTGCTATATGTGGATATGAACCAAAAAATTTTGGATTTTGGCATGGTGAGGATTCTTGAAGTTGATCAAATTCAAGGAGACAAATAGAATTGTGGGGACATAGTAAGTTCGAAGTTTTTTTTTTTTTATGGTATCATCCAAATTAATTACTGAATTCATTCAAAGTGTGATATAGAGTGCTGGTAGAAAAACTACAGCTTTTACTAGAATACCAATTATAGATTGTCACATCCGTATATATAAGAATTATAGTAAAAGTTATAATACTTCAAACATTTTCTTTGTTACTGACATTGTTTTGTTTTTTTTTATTTTTATGTTGGTTTGCAATGGTTATATGTCTCTAGACTACGAATGTATGGAGAATTCTCTGAAAAGTCTGATGTGTATAGTTTTGGTGTCTTAGTCTTAGAAATTATTAGTGGCAAGAAGAATAATAACTTTGAATCAGAAGGTGTTAAAGACCTCTTGAGCTATGTGAGTGTAAACTAGAGCCTAATTTGTTTCCCTTTCTAAATGCCAATATTATCACCTAATTACTTGATAAAATGTGCATGCTTGGATACGTTGGAGAGATGAAAGGCCCTTGGAATTGTTAGATCCAACTTTGAGAGATTCTTATTCGAGAGAGGAAGTCATGAGATGTATCTATATTGGCTTATTATGTGTTCAGAAAGATGCAGCTGACAGACCAACGTACCATAGCATCAATACTGCACCCGCTTAATAGCTACTTTGTCACTCTAGAATCTCTTGAACAGCCAGCATTTTTCCTTCGCACTAAAGCAGACCCGAACATTCCTGCAATGGATATGGTGTCTAGTTAGTCTATTAGTATGTCCATGCCATGGTCTGGCAATGAAGCATCCATCACCGAACCACGCCATCCTCGTTAGTGTAAAGGAAGCAAGGAGTGTGCCAAATATTTGTGCAAATAAGGGTGGACAGACTGTTAGGACAATAGATTATATGGGATTTTGTACAATAAAGTAAGAAAACTGACTTTATCAAATAGTTCAATGGATTTTCATTTTTTTTTTTTTTGGATGAATATTGGATTTTCAATTTTATCAAATAATTTCCTACATTTTCGATCATAATCCTGTCGATCATATTCTGTTATTTCTTCTAAAAGGATGCCTGCGAAGTCTTAATTATGCCTAAACAAAATTGTTAAAAAATATTTAACAAAAGATTCAAAAAAAAAACAAATAAGAAAGAACATGCAACCCGGTTGAGACGCTGTATGATGGTCGACTTATCCTTGGAGAACGGGGTGGGTCACGGAGGGATGACTCAGCCCTCCATGGCCTCGGCTCCACCCTTCACAGAGGAGTGGGTCATGCTTCGTGACCTGGGCTCCACCATCTCATAAATTAAGGAGGTAAATCAAGGAGTGGTGGGTCTATTCTTTTTTATTTTTTGAGATATAGTTAAAATTTTAGGAATTTCCTTTTTTTACAAAAAAAAAAAAAAAAAAATTGAATATGAATGAATTATTTATTTAGTATGAACTTCAAAATGTAAGGTTATTGAAGCAAAAAAAAAAAAAAATGTAAAGGGTTATCTAATAAAATAAAAATAAAAATAATTTTTTTATAGCAGTATAAAGGGTAAAAGTATTGGAAGCTAATTTAATGTTCTGTTATTTTATTGTGCTTTGTCATGATGCACATTCATAAGTAAGAAGATAATCTAAATAAATAACGAGGTTAAATAACATTTTTGCTCCATGTAGTTTAACGATTTTACTTTTTGTCACTACAGTTTTATTTTATATCATAGATGATACCTCATTGTGGCTAAAGATAGAGATGTACCTTCGTTCATATTCCTTTCCAAAATTTAACGGAATTACACGTGTTAGCTTAAAAAACTGACACGTGGCTATGCTTATTAAAAGAAAAAAAAAAAAAAACTTAAAATATTTTTAAAACTTTTGTGAAAAAAAATAAAAAAAAATAAAAATAAAATTGAGGGGTGGCTCAAGCCACCCCCTAAGGCAAAATGGCCACCCACCCCTAGGGTTACAAAGGGGTGGCTCGAGCCACCTGTTTGTTTTATTTTTATTTTTTGTCCAAGTTTTTTTTTTTTTTTTTTTTTTTTTTTTTTTTTTTAATATTTAAAGTTTTTTAATTTTTAGTTTTCTATTTTTTTTTTAATGAGAATAGTCCGTGTTAATTTTTTAAGCTGACATCTATATGAAATTTCGTTAAATTTTTGGACGAAATATGAACAGAAAAATTATCTCTATTTTTATTCATAATTATATCCATCTATAATATAAAATGAAACCAAAATAACAAAAAATAATATTGTTAAACTAAATAGAACAAAAAGTATTTAACCCTCAATAATGATATGAAACGTCGTCTTTTCAAAGGAAAAATGGTCCACATGCCCACATCTTTAATATATGTCTTCAGATTTCAATGGGAAAATAGTCCCCAAAAACCTTTGAACAATTGAACCTAGATCATTAAGGCCGAAGAAAAGTCAACTGCACGATTTAGAAGGCATTGGCTGTAGGTTGTAGGTTGCTTTCTTGTGCCTTGTCCATGACAGAGAAAATGCTTATTATTGGTGGTACAGAACTTTCCTTCAAATCGGATAGAAATTTTCTTTCATCCACTTTAATAAATATTAAGTATATTTTAATATGTTTGAATTTTTTAAAATTTAATATTTGAGTTGCTACATTAGTAAAAATAGAGTTAATAACTATTAAAAATATTAAAAAAAATATGTGTATCTCACATATTTACATATTAAAAGACACCTAAAATTTATTAAAGTGAACTGAAAAAAAATTTCGTGCAAATTGATTTGAATAAAATTTATGTCCATTATGTCCTTATTGGTACATCTTTATATTATTATGGGGAAGGGGGGGGCTAGTTTTTTTTTTTACTGAGCAACTACATGAAAAGGGGCTGCTGGTTTGGTTGTATTATTGCATATGTTAGGTAAATATCATGACTTGAAAACAACAACCACTATTGATGCTCAGTTGCTTGCGCGTTGTTCCTCAAAACCAAATTTCTACAGATATCACGACTTTAGAACATCTACAACTATATCAAATAATCTTTTTGGAGTTCAGTATCAACTTATTGATTCTAAGTTTCTTTTCTGATTTCCTAGACAATAGAATAACTCTTATTAATCCTATAAATAATTATCTTCATTTCAAGTAAAATAGAGAGATTTTATTTTATTGTATTAAATGGTTTACCTGATTTCATGTCAATTAAAACTTTTAAATGCATAACAACATATTTAAGGTATAATAATATATACATTATTAAATCTTTAAATAAAAGGATCATATTCCATATTTGTAACAGCTGGACATGCACATCTACTAAAAGTGAATAGTTTTTTTTTTTTTTTTTTTTTTTTTTTTTTTTTTGGGAACATGTCAACATAAGGGGAAGGAAAGGAAAAGGGAAAAAGAAAAAGGAATTTGAACTAGTGACCTCCACTTCTTAAAGCTTGATCTTTAGCCGATTGATCTACCCACGGAGACCTAAAAATAAATCGTTAAATCACTAGGTAGTAGGTACATATATACAACAGAATGTAGATCGGCTAATAAGTAAATTTCTTTGGGTTTATATTTTATACTTGGAAGATGAAACATGGGAATAGTTGCAACCTCAACAAGTATTTTTCTCAAAAACAGAACCATATTTTTATCATTTATTTGGTTTCTTCGTTACCACTATACTCATATTTTCATTTTTATTTTACCATAAAATGATTGACAAAGTTTTCCTTCAAAACTAACATATATTTTTAGAACATGCGATTCTCATATATATTTTTTTTAAAAAATATATGTAAAAATTATATGTTCTAAAAACACTGGTCAATTTAATGGAATAAGATACCAGTCAATTTAATAGTGTATGACCTGATAATATATTCATTATATAGCAACATATACACAATCAAATCTATGAAATCTAATCTAGACCATGAATTAATTACTAGATCATGATCCCATATTAATAGATTGGTTTGAAAAGAGTTTCCTTTAATTCAAATTTTAGGAAAATTTTATCATAAAATAATGAGTAATATTAGAGACTATATTTTTATTCCATAGCACTCACAATAGCAAAAATTCCCAAAAAACCTCTATATCCGTTTAGTCAAAATAGCTCAGGATTTGCTAAGCTAAGCTTAATAATGTGTAATTCTATTAATAATAATAATAATAATAAGCAATATGATTCTCTCTCTTCTTTGGAAATAGTTAAAGTATATAAAGAAAAAAATAATTGAAATGGAAAAGTGAGAGTATATAGCTAAAATACTGAGCCGGATGTCGGTACTTTGAAAAAGTGGGCAGTTTTGTTGAGCTCAATATAAATACTCAACTCACAGTAGGCTAGCCAAAAAAACCAAGAGGTTATTTTTTGCTTGCCCTATAGCCAAAAATACTAAAAAAAAAAAGCTTCACATTTGGCAAGCCATTTTACCTAAAAATTTGACTAGTTGCTAGAGTGCTCAGCAAATTTGTAGAACACTATAGCTCAATAATGCATTAAAAAAACTTATAACATATTTAATCTCATTCTCTCTCCTCATTTGGAATAGTGAAATTAGGTAAATAAATAATATTTTAAATGGAATAGTTAAACTAAATAACTAAAATGTTGAGCAATATGTAGGTACTTTAGAAAAGTTTGTAGCTAAAATAAAAAATAGGTGTTCTTTAGCTACATCTTATCTAAATATTTGCCGAACCGAATATAAATGCTTAACTATCCTCAAATGTTGATGTAATAGTCCTAATCAATTATAATCTAAGGATTGATTAAGACTACTATATCAAAATTATGAAATAATTATATAAAAGTATAGTTTCAAGCCTTCCTCTAGAATAATTAGAATATGCTGATGGTCATTTTTGCGGTGTCTTTCAAGGATCAAGAATCATACACTACCTGATTAAAATAAATAAATAAATAAAAAATCATACACTACCCTTTCAAAAAAAAAAAAAAAAATCATACACCACAGCCAAAAGGGATTTATTGAGGCTCTATACTCGCTCTTTCCGTACATACTACCTAGCTTACATCGGTTTGGACCATCTCTTCAGTTTCGGTCCTTTTATAGAATAAGGGTACAATTGTCTTAAAAAAAAAAAAAATCTTTTTATAGAATAAGGGTAAAAATTGTCTTAAAAAATATCTTAATTCCATCGGTTGGACCAACTGCGACAGTTACGCTCATGTCATAATAATGGTCCACCAACAACCATGGAAAAAATCTGTCCCAAAAAACAGCTTCAGGTCTTTGCCGGGAAAAAACTGGCAATAAATAGTCTTTTAATTATTATTGTAAGCACATCAAAAACATACTACAACAGCAACAAAAGACTCAGAAATCTAACAGTAAGCTTCAAAAAAACTGAATTGGTGTGAAAAAAGAAAAGAAAAGAAAATGTATCACATAAATGATGT
Organism: Betula pendula; assembly: GCA_900184695.1. Taxonomy (NCBI): domain Eukaryota; kingdom Viridiplantae; phylum Streptophyta; class Magnoliopsida; order Fagales; family Betulaceae; genus Betula; species Betula pendula. Next base: position 42,194 of record FXXK01001227.1, read on the forward strand.
GATCATATAGATTATTTGCATGAACACCAATAGAATTGGTTGCTAATTAAGGGGTAAAACCCAAAGAAAATAATAACACACAACAAAAATACCGAGAAAATAACATAAATAAACCACAAAACCTAGAAGAAATTAGTAGCACTAGAGGTGGAGATGGCGGGGACAAGCGAGGCGGCACCAAGGAGCGTGGAGGCCGAAGAAAATGGTGGTGAGGTGCGTTGGTAGGCAAAGCTGATGGAAGATGATAGATTGAGCTTTGAAAAAACAAAATTTAAAAATCAAGGCAAATTCGGAAGGAGAATGCGATAAAGCGGGGACTGAGGCTACGATTTTGGGAGGATGAAGAATAAATTGCCAAAGACAATAGATAAGGCCTCATAAGAGGCGGAAGGTTTTTAGAAAAAACTCTAGATAGTCAGAAACAGAAGGAAGTAACTTCATGAGGGAAGGGAGGAGGAGAGAGGGAGGCTTCCCTCCTCCCAAAAATAGCAAGGAAATAGTTTACTTGTAAGAGAAGTTGTTGCCGGAGACAAAACTTATTAGAGAAGTTTTGGTAGAAGGTTAAAAAGGAGATCCTTTCAAGGAGATTTGATACCATTTGCAAATTTGAAATAAATTCAACATAAAATTAGTAAATTAGCGTTAAGGGTCTGACTCGTTTAATTAAATAAGTTAAATTAAAGTTGACCTATATAGTTTTATTCTTATACATTGACATGACTCAAGGCTGGCACATAACATTTAGGACTAGCAATATTTGACATAACTCACTAATTTAATATAAATTTAAAATAAAATTAACAAATTAAAATTAAACTGCGACCAAATAGAAATGCCATTACAAAGAGTACGTGTCTATCTTCTGGACACACCGGCGAAAACTCCGCTCGCTCTCACGTCACTATTTTCCACTCTAGTTTTCCATCAACGACTTTTCCATCCTCGTATTTTGGTGTTTTTTTTTGAGCTTTCCGCAATCCTTATCGTGATCCCTTTGACCTTTTTCATTTATTTGTTTGTATTAGATAAATATTTTTGTTTTTATTTTCAATTTATATATGAAATATCTATTTTTTCCTTTTCTCCCTGATCTCCCCCAATGAGGACAGACAAGTATTTAAGTTGCTTAAGGAACAAGGCTGACTTGCGTCAATCAGACACCTCGCCGAAACGGCAAGTCTTTTCATCTGCACCACTAAGAGAGAGTTAAAATCTGGAGTTGATGTGATAATTTGAAACTTAAACTTCTTGTCGAGGACCATTGTACTGTTAAGCATGTGACTGAATCATGATGATATGCATGCAGGAAAAAAAAAATCTTAACAGCAAAGATAGTCGCCATTGCTGTTCCAATTGCTTTCTCTGTGGGTTATTCTTTTTGGGCTACTTTTTCATCATTAGGAGAAAGAAGTACAATGATGTCGAAGGAGAAATAATTGGTACAGAATAAGTTTATGGGTTTTTAAGATCTTTTAAGTCTCTTTGTCTGCACATGCTGCTCTTTGTAGTGCAATCTCTTACGTTTACTGTTTAACATTTA
>FXXK01001228.1:6358-21652 GCA_900184695.1 Betula pendula
AACATAGTACTATATTGTTTATCAAAGCTCAAATTTTGACACTATATTTGCTCGCTGTCCAGAGCAAATCCATTACTTGGTAACTTTGTATATAAAAAAAAAAAAAAAAAAAAATTTTTTCTTTATAGGGGTAATATCATACTATATGGTTACATACTATATATTAAACTTCATATTCAAATTCTCAATTTTCTTCTTGTTAAATTTCTCAGTAACCAAACATATAGCTTTTATGCAAAATTATGAAACAAGCCATTATAATATTCATTAAACAATTCCCCTAACTCATTTAACCTTGCTATGCAGAATTCTGGTCAAACTCCTTATAGTTTTGTGTTTTCTTGTACTTTCGTTTCTGCAAGCAACAGATCGGGAGTGAAGGAGAGAAAGAGGGCAGTTAGCTGACCTGGGAGACGGAGGGGTTTCATGTGAGGTGCGGTACGAGGGCAGAGGAAGACCTCATGGGGAGATGGGTCCACTTTGATATTGTCAACACCATCTCCGTATTCCTTCTCCGATAACTGTTACCGACAAACAATGGTTCTTGATTCTTTCTAGACTAACGATCATGTCGTTTTCTCATTTGATTAGAAAAAAATAAATAAAATAAAATATAATATACGAGATAAACAATAAAACAGCCATTACAAAAGCCCAATACAAAAAATAAAGCCTATATATCTAGTAAGGATATGATGTTTCTAATTTGTTAGTGGCAACAAAAAAGGCCAATACAAAAAACTAATATTGTTTCTACAAGGGCCAGAGCTTTTCATAACTGAGTCGACAAGACATAAATCTCACTGTTACTGTGTATTTCTTTTCTCTATAAATTCTTCATCGCGAAAGAGCTGATACACACCTGTCTATCGAATATCTTCAGAAGAGCTTTTGAGGTAAATTTTTTATTGTTGTTATTTCTGATTTTTGGTCTATGAAATTAATATTATTGTTGGGTTTTCTTTTTTAAATCGCGTTAATTGCACAGCTAGCAGAAAGTCATACGTTTTCTTTTCCTTCTTCTTTAATTTACTCTCTTGTTTGTTTTTAAGGTTACATTTGTTTGCTGGTAATGTTCCGTATACATGTAATGGTTTTGTGCTTGAGGAATTAATCCATTCCGTTTTTCATGTGAAATTTTGATACGTATATCCTCTTTTGCGTTTCTTTTCAAATTTAATTTTTGCGTTTTAAGATCTTTTTAAGCACGAAGATAATGGCTCTAAAATCTGGCACCATATTATTCATACTATCAGCTGTACTGTAATTTCATTGAAATACTCAATTATCTCTATTGCTTCATCTTTGAGTCTGGATCTGTCATGAGCAGTGCTTGGCCCAGCAATGGTGCGATACAAAGGGCCATGGGGCATGATTAGTGTTGCTTGATTGATGAATTATGCTAGCCTTGTCCTTGGAAATAGCTTGCAACTAAAATAATCAAATCCTACAATAGAGTTGGTCATGGGAATCCATCCTAAATTTATTTAACATTGCCCCTTTTTATCGACCTTAAAAATACACTTAATTTCTACAATGAGTGAAAGGAAATTAGGAAAAAGACTAAAGAAAAATATGAAACCTTGGCCGCTGCTGTAGACGGAACTCTACGTACTCTTTTAGATTTTTTTTTTTTTTTTTCTTTGTCTTTCCTTGCTGCCCTCGCATTTTATTCTCGAAGCGATCGAGTTCTTTTTTTACCCTCTATTAAAAAAGAAGTTTTATTTTTATTTTTTTGCTTTGGGCTTTGGCTTTGGCATGGTATGTTGCTTTGTTCACAGAACAAATTAGGGTTTCCGTAGAATAGTCGAAGGGAGTTTTGCTACTAGCTTGTTACCTTGTTTGTTAGTTTGCGCCAACACTTTTCCACTTGTTGTAGTTTATATGTGTTTTTCTTGAAAAAGTCAATGGTTAAGATTTGATTACAACATTTTATTTACATCATGTTTTGTGCTCATATCAATGGGTGGTGTACTCTATGGATCGACGTTTAAACTTAAAGGAGTTGTTTTGTATGAACTCTTTTGATACTTTGAATAATGCACTTTCTTACATTTAGTTAATAATTTTAGTTATATTGCGGATTTTTAACTTTTGTATAATTGTGTTTGCATTCCTTATTCTTATTAATTGTTATTTGTGTATAATGATCTCTTTCTTCTTCTTCGTCAACAGAAAGAAGAAGGTGACTAAGTAGAAATCTGTGAAATTGAAATATGGCTGAGAAAGTACTTATTGCCATTGTCCAATGGACGAAGACAAGAGTAGATGGTGTTGGTCTGGAGCTTTCTCACTTGGCTTTTATGCTTAGTCTCATCACATTCTCTTAGTGGGATTTAATTACTCTCCGTGCTGTATGGCCAAATCATGGCGACAGCACTCTTCTCTTCGACCACTCTCACGTTATCTGGTTCCTCACATTTTTGTTCCATGTTTAATGCTTGCGGACTACCTATAAATGTAGATTCTATTCATCCACATACTACAGGTGCCAATTAATTGGACATTCAGAATTATTATGGGTGACGTATCGCTTTCTCAATATATGGTTGGCTATCTTTAACTCGGTGATGATTGGAGTGTCTTTTTCTTCATCCTTTCAGAAGAAAAGTAGAACTTTCCTTCCAATGGAAAGGTTTGAACAATGTGTTTTCCGCTCCCTACCATCTTCCGACTGCTCTTGTCTTGGAGTTTGTTGCCCCTCTTTCTTCGGGCATCTTAACGTGGAGAGGTAAGTTGACTTTTCAGATCTTTACGGGCGGCGATTCCAGGTATCAATATTGCAATTCCTGTTTTTTATGCAAAGGGTTGTGCTATGGTTTGGATGTATATGGAAATGTAGGGTTGATCCGAATGGCAACCAGTCAGTGACTTATCTATGATCTCAAACCCATTTTCTACGAACAGTTACTCATTCTTTGTCTAAGTTATTGGTGAACTCAATATGGAAGATTTTAGCAGTATTCATGATGGAGGGGATAGTACCATTTCATTTTTGAAGTGACTCCTCTATATTATTGGAAGAAAGGAACGGGCTTTTGGCATTTGTCTATCGCTTAGAGTGAAAGTTGGGAAATAAATTTATGTTCTATCAGTTTGGGGGTTCTTTCTTAGACCCGCTGGGGCAACAAGGAGGCAATAAGATTTACGGTTACAGTGATTCAAGCAACAACGTGTTTTACTTCTCTCGATACTGCCTGTTACAAGCCTTCCAGTTAATATTCGGTAGTTTCCGTAATCATTGGTGCAGAATACTGTAATTGCTGTGGATTCAAACGGGCACGCCTGATCATAACTTTTGATCTCAAGACATAAAATTGGTACTGAGAATAGATAGGGATGATAATGATAGAAGTTTGATTATTTTTTGCATTTTCTTTTCTTTTATTTCTTGTTCCTCACTCAATATGTTTGATTATGTGAATTTATGATTTTATTGTGACTGAAAGAATGTCTCTTATTTGGCACAAATCATATGGTTATAATGTAACATGTGCTTCTGAAAAAGTTTATGCTTTTCTTTTCAAATCAAAATTTCTATGCCTGTGATGGGCTTTAAATGCAAAAAAAAAAAAATCTATATTTTAGAGCTAAGACCATCCTTCTGGCTGCTGTTCAAGAACAATGAAATTAGCCTTTACAGATAATTGAGTAATGGTATATGTTAAAACTTTTTACTTATTATTATTTATGTATCTTCTTATAAATGTGATGTGCTTTAAAATATCATTTGACAAATTTTAATAATGATTTTTTAATTCAATGGTATATGTTAAGTCTCATAAGAGGATTAAAAGAAATATGAAGTCTTGCATATACGTATTACTTCATAAATAATGAGTCTTGGCATATTAGACAATGTGCATAATGCATTTTTGGAGAACTTCTTCATTCGTCTTAAAAATTACTTTATGTCTATTTGCATGTAAGATGCACATTAACATTTTTAAAAATTGAGAATCCGTATTTTAATAAATTTTTTTCGGTTTATCTTATCTATTAAAACATGCTTGCATCTCACATGAAACTAACCTTATTAATTGATGGTAAAAAATTCTACAGCGAATTGAAAAAAACCTTTCCATAAGATTACATATCCCTTTTGGATACAATTTCTACGAAGAATTGGCGTTGCCAGTGCGTAAAGCGGTTGTACACTTGCGGGAATTACGTTCGTTCGTGTTTTTCAATTTTGACAGCCAACAATTTAAATTTGTTTACAAACTGGATGGTAATTTAATTATCTAAGTGATGATGTAGCAGTAGCACCATTTTACCTGGAAGACTTTTTACGTGTTATTTACGTGGGAGTTGTGTTAAAAAAAAAAAAGGTAGTTACATAATGTTTTCAGTGGGAGTGGCAACAGCAGTAGGGACAGCAGCGACATACAAGATGCAACGGCATTCAATTGTGCACCTAAGTGAAGATCGATAGGAATCGATTAAAAAAAAAACTACTAATAAAATTAGAAATGACTGTATAAATTTGAATATAACTCTACTTATCCAGAGAAGGAGATGAACCTTTCAGATTTTCGGAATAGCGTTAATCTTCGACAACTCCTTTCGAGTGCAGAGTTCATTTGTTATCCTTCTGAGATGTTGGGGGATGAAACATTGCTCTATAGAGGATCGGTCTCTCCCATTGCACTGAGACTGAGAAATCTATAGTACTGCAGCATCTTGGCCTGTGTATTCAAGATTCGTATTGGGCCATGGGAAGCACCGCTTAAACAAAAACCAAGAAAAAAGAAATAAGACTCATATTATACGGTTTTCGAATCGGGTTTGAATGCTTATGCTAGTTATAATTCTCAATTTAGGACTATTAGCATATACCAACCCCTACATTCTGTTAAAAACATATTCATAGACAAAAGACACTCCAATACCTAAATAATCTTAACTTCAACTTTTAAGTTTAACAAAGGCATAATTTTTTTCATACATTATTAAGGCATTCTTCACAGTCAACAACAAATACATTATTCATACTCTTACTTACATGGCACGACATTACTCACAACATGGTTTGTAGCAATGCTCCTAAACCAATCCACTCTACATAACATGTCGCCCCTAACTCCTATAAATGTGAAACGACCATGTTATTTCCTTTTCAACTCAGATCGATACTTACCTCTAATGGCTTTTTTAATAGCATTAATAAACATGTTTTCTCACATGCTAAGGGACACATTGTCACTTATTATGGAAAACGGCTTTGTATTAATTGCTAAAACCAGTTCTGTAGAATAATTTTCTGCAATTAATCCAATAATATCTATTAATTATTTCAATATTGAGATGTATATTTCGCTAATGTTCTCCCTCCTTACTATCTCTCCACTCATATAACTCTACTCAAACTGTTCACATAGCACAATTTTATTCTTTCTCTCCTACTATACTCACTCTGTCGCTCTCTATTCTCCACTCCAAAAACAACAAAACTGGAGTTCCACCAACACCAACACCTCCAGCACCACTGCGACTCACCTCCGCATATCTCCGATCTCGCTCTCTCTACATATTTCTTTTTATATCTCCTTCATTTGCCACTAACAAACAAAACCCATATACTATTTTTTTCTCAACACTTACTCTTCTCTGTTACAAACATTAAAAAAATAAAGAAAATAATTGGACCAAAACTATTCCACGGAAATTAAATGCGTAAATGAGATGAGACCACTTAAACATCAAACCCCATCTTAACCTCTTTAGCATGTTTGAGAATTTCAACTCAGTGAAGACTATGTCACTGGTTTAGATCAGGGGAGGAGGGTCATGCGATAGTGAGCGCGCACAAATGGGTGGAATAAAAAGTGGAATAAGCAATTATGCAAAAAAAGTAACTTTTTTTATAAACCGACACACAATAAAAGTTACACATAAATAATCCTATAGAAGAATTTGTATATGAAAACACCTGATCATAATCAACAATACAACACGTAGGGCTTTTATAGGGAATAGGCTAAAATAGCTCTCTTGCTGGAAAACATACTCGTAGAATTAGATGTTAGATGTAGTAAAGAGAGTGAAAAACCGTTGACACCTTTTATATCCATATCGCGAAATAGCTAGCCTTATGGGAAAAATCTATCATCTCCAATTTTTTTTACAGCATATAGCAGTGAGCCATGATACAATCAAAGTGAGAGCTCTCTTTGCATTCGTTGGTAGGGAGCCAATATATAAAGTAGTACCTCAAAGTGAGGCAGTAATGGCAACCGATGATTTGACATTGCATTAAATGGTGGTGATATCTAAAAACCAAAAATTAAAAATGATACATGATCAAAGCTTTGAAAACAATGTGATGAAGATGATAGAATTAAAGGCTTTTTTTCTTCAATATCCTATAACATTGGATGACTGCCTCTAACTGTTTTCATTATTTCTGATTTTAGGACTTTTTTATCTTCTTTTTTTTTAATGATTGAATTTTTTTATCTTTTATCTTTTACTGGTAAATGTTTCTCTTATATGCTTTATGTATAGTTTGTACTTTTTTTTTTAAAAAAAAAAAAAGCAATTTCACAATAGAAGGGAAGAGTGCTACAATCTAGTAAATCTCTCCACATGCTACAATTGCACCGTGACAGGTGTTACCACCAAAAATAACCTAGGTCTCTCATGATTAGTGGTCAAAAACCAAGACCAAAACTCTTTTGAATGTTCTGCCATACGCTTATGCTTGATTCAATATTCTTGATATAGTTTCATATTAATTACTTTCTTCTTATAGATTAGTTTCTACGTGCGTTGACTAGTTTACCGCGGTGGGACATATCTTTTATTTCATGACTAATTCAAAAATCTAAATGCATTGATCTAGACATGAGTGGTTGTGGACAAACAGAAAATCAAATGATAATCCCTTCGTGGAATTCAACATTATGAGTGTCAATGTGTCATATATTGCGTGCCAAACACGAATTTCTAGATTCATGTCACATGTTTTATTTAAATTTTTAAGACATTTGTGTATATGGTATGGTTGTGGTTTTACCTAGAGGAATAACCAGATCACCAAGAGTGAATTAGCCACAAAAAAAATTGCAAGAGGCAATGGCAACTAAAAAAAAAAGATAAAAAAGGAGGAATTCCAACTGAATATATGAACACGAGTAATATTATATGTAACTCTTATTCTTATTTTATCCTACTAAATTGTGATATGACTTTTAAAATTACTATTGGATCAAATTAATTTCATAATAATTCATCTCAAATTTAATAGTATTTAAAAAGTCACATCACATTTTAAAGGATAAAAAAAAATACTAATAAAAATTTTACATATAGCATTATTCAATAAACACCCTTACGTTAGCCGAAGTTTAGAATGTGAATCAGCCGAAGTTAGTGGACTTAGACGTACAAGCCAATGAGATTGGGCCTAAGTAGCTTAATAAAAATTAATCAAAGCTTATTGAAGGAGACCAAAGAAGTTGGAAGGAATCTTATCCAGGAAACATATATATATCATTCCGGTGATTTTCATTGAGAAAAGTAGTACTTATTTGTTCTATATTCAAGCACCGTATTTAATTAGTTCACGATGTTGAAAATTCGGAGCTCATTTTTCCGGTGGTTGAAATATCGTTGACGTTACTTTTCCACGCCATCAAAGTCTACTAGTTTTCTTTTTGAATAACGCGTGTGGTATATATATGCTAAACTTTTACTTAAAAAAAGTTATTTACAAATTTACGCGATGGTTCGCCGATAACTTTACAAATAATTAAGAAAAATTGATAAATCATAATTTTTGTTTAATTACTTGCATCAATTCATGAACGGTTAAATCAGATTGTAAATAATTTGAATAAAAGCCTTAGTACCCATACATCTACTCCTTTCCTTTCCAAAATCGCTTTGGTTTGTACGCCGACCTTTCGTAAACATTTATATTCGGCTCAAGATCTCTTCCGATTTCACTTGAATACAATAGGATCAGGAGGTAGCGTGGTAATATGGCGTGAGAGGATAAAATTTTTCCAAATAAAAAAAAAATTTATAATTAAAATGATAATTCTATCCTCTCACTTATATTAAACTGCTTCTCATCATTTCAAATGAAATGATGAGGATCTCTTTTCTCATTTTGTTTCCCGACACAAGCAAGCAATAGCCCTACACGCGCGTTTGCACGACAAAGAATAAAAGGATAAGTTTTGCTAAATTAGTCGCACAACAAGGTGAAAGGAAAAAGAGTCGAAGCCTTGGATAAGGTTTTTGTACTTTATTTTGTATAAAAGTTTTAAAATTTAAGATAAAAACTAATTTTTTTTTTTTACTAAAAAGAAACATCTCTCTTCAAAAATGAAGAAAAAGTCTTTTGAAATTTTTTTTTTTTTCTGCTTCGGTAACCTACTACCTTTTCAATAAATAACATTTTTCAAATTGTTCAATACACAAAAAACTTGAATTCACATAATTTTATAACCTACAAATCCTAGTCGGTTAGAGACTTAGAGTACATGATAGAAAAACAAAATCGTCACTCATCTCAGAAAAAATTTTCCTTTTTTTGTTTTTTTTTTTTCTTTTCATTCTTTTGGGAAAGAATCTCTTACTGTTTGAGAGTGAACAAATTGGTGTATAAGAGCTTTCAGTTTTGAATGATTTTTTATTCATTATTTTTTGTACTTCATATTTTGTTAATAAATTTTTCGTGTATGATTGCATTTGCTAACCACATAAATTCTGATTTTTTTTTTTATGTGTGATTGTTTTATTTTATAGAAATATTTATTGTCCAACTTTTTTTTCTATTTTTGTCCATCTTTGCACATGTGGACAAAGATAGACCTCACAAATTCAAAATGAAACTCTTAAAAAAATAAAAATAAAAAGCTACATGTACAAAAATGGAGACAAAAAGATAGACAACAAGCATTTCTCTTTATTTTATTTACCATAATTGTGATATATTGAACAACAAGATAATTCAAAGTCTGAAGTAATCTTCTTAATTAGCAGGAGCGGCTCCTCTCGAAAGCCTCATGTTTCCTCCCATTTAAAGCTATAATTAAACAACGTTAGTCATCTCCCCCAAAAACTCTGTTAACGTTAATGTTAGCCTTTTTCTCCTATTGAGCAGCCACTATCAAACTCACGATGGAATTGAGGCATACAATCTTCTCCAGAGTGTGTCGGACTCTGTCGGAGCTCCAGCAACCTTTTGGCTGCCGACGTGGATAAGTGATCACAATCTCTGAGATCGTTCACGAGGCAGAGGGTACTGGAGCTCAGAGGCTGCAACTTGTCCATGTCGGCAGCCAGAGGGTTGTTGGAGCTCCGACACACTTTGGAGAAGATCGTATGCCATAGAAAGCTAACATAGGCTAACGTTGACGTTAACAAGATATTTGGGGGAGAATTGACTGACATAGTTTAATTCTAGCCTTTAGATTGATCTCTCTAAAGTGCTGCCATATTCCCATGTTTTTTTTTTTTTCGGATGAATACTACGCTCTTACGCTAGATTATTCTTTCATCCTACCTGCATGCCACTGTTACTTTCTGCTTAATTAATTTCTATACGTTGACTAGCTTACCGGGGTCGGCGGGGTGGGACATTAATTCCTTGCATTTCATGACTGATTCAAAACATCTAATTATACTGCAATTGAAAAAGAGTACATAATTAAGTGGCCGTGGACAAACTCAGTGAAATCACTAGGTTAAACCATGTGTATTATTTCATGGCATTTTTTACATTAAATTATTTACAAATTTTTAAACCGTGTGTATGCGGTAGGGAATAACGAGACCAAGAACGAATTAGCAACAGAAAAGAATGGGGGGGAGGGGGCCGGAACAAAGTTGCAAGAGGCAATAAATTTCTTCCACTCCTCTCATTCAATTTCCTGGTATTGCCACTTTTTCCACGTCATATGAGGCCCCCTACTTGGGGCAAGGATGCGAGCTAAGACCGTATTTGGCCCTTCCAAGAGGGAGCTTTTCCTAAGATTTGCCTAACATATTAGCCAAAACCATCACAAATTAGAAGCAATCTAAAGCAATATACCCTTTTTTTTCATTTCATTTTTGTCTTCTTTTTTTATGCAAAAGACCACCTTAGTATGATCCTATGAACTTGTAATATAATTTAGACAACCATTAATAAAAAATTAATTGAATTAAGCTAACTTCAACCACTCTCATTGGCCTGCCAAAAACCAAAAACCAAAAAGATCTTCTCATCATTGATAAGGCCGGATCATTAGTACTCCTCCAGCGAATAGGATCCTCTCCATTTCATGGTCTAGATCCCTACTAATAAATGGAATGCAATGAGTAAACTCAGGCCATAGTTCCCTCTGAAAATTTCAGTAAAATTTCAGTTTAGACCCTAAGTTGTTAAACACAGTGAAAATCTCAATCTTAACAACAATCAAGTTTAATTTAGTTATCAACTTTAAAGCCAAACACAACGGATATCAACACCAAAATCAAAGCAAGTATAAAACAAATTAACATAGAAATTTTGATAATAAAATGGAAACCTTTTGAAAAACTCTTTAAATATAAAAAGGAAAAATACATTTAACCCCCCATTCGGGCGGGAAGTTTGACCTTTTTTTTTAATCTTGCCTCCAATGTTTAAAAATTGACAATGTGCCCCCATCAAGTTTTTAAATTTTGCAATGTAACCTATCCATTAGATAATTCTGCCTTCTCTGGCGGAAAATGCCGCATGTGCATTTGCACGTGTGATTTTTGCTGTCATCTTTTCCAAATTACTCTCTACTTGAAGCGTGATTTTCCAAAATGCCCTCATTTTTTTAAAAAAAAAAATAGAAAATGAAAAAAAAAATGGGGTGGTCATAGCCACCCCCATGGGCTATTTGGGGGTGGTCGGCCACGCCCATTCCGGCTAGTTGGGGGTGGCTCGGCCACCTCAATTCCAGTCAATTGAGGGCGGCCTGCCACCCTCATATGCACCCTTGGGGCTAGCTGAACCACCCCATTTGGCCTATATGGCCACTGTTCAGATTTTTTTTCCCCTATTTTTGTTACAATTACTCTTAGGTTTCTTTTTTTTTTTTTTAAAAAAAAAAAAAAAAAAAAAAAAAAAAAAAAAGGATAATGGGGCATTTTAGACTTTTCATCCCCAAAACCCACGTGTCGTCAGAGAAGACGGAATTGTTTAACAGATGGGCCTACATTGCAAAATTTAAAAACTTAGTAAAAGTCATTGTCAATTTTTAAACATTTGAGACAATATTGAAAAAGCAATCAAATTTCGAGAGGGTTAAATAGATTTTTCCCAAAATAAAACTACTCTGGGGCCAACTAACCCAAAAGGCATCCACAATATAAGACTTGTGTTATTGATTGTTTTCTACGTACATAACCTTTATAATTTGAAAACTCAATCTCATAACCTCAGCAACTGACTTGTTCACCTCCTACCACAGTAGTTCTAGAACCTTTGGCTTTTTTCTATATGGAACAAGGAGAATGTTTGTAATTATTTAGGGTCAAGAAGAATATGAAACCTCTCCAATACTAATGAAAAATTGCCTCTCTTAATGTTTGGAAGTCATGGGTTATGAAGCTTATATAGATTAGGAGAAAATATGGATTTTTAGACTAACTTGATTAGGGTTTTAGAGCTGTGTCGGGACCTGGTGCAAACGAGCCAATGAACGGGCTATTCTGTCCCCATTTTCATACTTCTATTGACAGCCTGTTTTGACCAACCACATCAGAATTAGAAACTTCATGAAATAAAAATTTGTAGAGTTTTGAGTTAGTTTCCCAACGCCACCGAATTTACCTTCATCGGATGCTTGAATCAAAAGATATGGACATTTTAATCTGACTAGCTAGGTCTATGTTGGACAACACACACGAACTCGAGTTCTCATTTCTTGGATCAACTTTTGCACTAACTTAACCCTAAACTTAAAACTTACAACCAAATATGTTTTAACACTTTATTTGTCAGCACAAAAAAACTTAGCAACCTCAACTCTCAAATAAAAAGGCAATAACGGAACATTTTGTCCTCTAAAAATATAAGGAATGAATACAGAGACAAAGATCATCGGCAATTTTGCTGTCTAGATTGCTAGCAATTCGTGTAACAAAAGTGAGAAAGCCCCTAAAGAGCCCAACTGTCTGATCAAGTCTCGAGCAGCCCACCCACTTGTTGCGGCGGGTGGGCCCCATAGACGTTATCTCACATTTGATGCCTAGATTGCTAACAATTTGAGCAACAAATTTCTATGGATCTGGATTTACAGTAAACGCTAATAGGAAACTAGTGTTTATCGAGGTTTAATTTATCGACACCCTATTGACGTCCACAACAGCCCAATCTATCGACATTAACTCAAAAGTAGTTCTTTCTCTTTTTGCTTACCTATTAGTATTTAATGACTTAACACTATGTCCATACATACTACAAAGATATTTGAATCCAACCTATAGGCCGCCCCCTCTGGAACTCAACTACAAAGTCGCAATCCATTTGATTTCATACTAGATGAGCTGCGTCCGTCTGATCCCATACTCGACGTGGTGACAATTCTGGTACCAAATGATACAAACCTTAGATAAAATTCACCCTTGAAACCGATTTGCAACTAGAGGATGCCCAATAGCATAGATATACAAACAGTAAATATTTCACTTAAACCATGTAGGACACGTAGTATCGTAACATGTATGAACCACTCCTCCTCTAAAACATGTACCAAGAGGGCTTTTGATTTAATCATGTCTTAACATATTTTCTATAACAAAACGCTGAATCCTCAATGTCATGGAATTGAAATTTAATGAAAGCAATTATTCAATATATCATTAATAACAATATATTTTATCTTCTTAAATAGAGAACTCTTAGTATATTTTAGCGAGGATATAGCTCAGTAATTGAAACCTCATTTGCCGAGGCTTCGATAGAGCTCCTTCCAGATTGATCTGACCATATCGCCCTAACATTTCGCCCCCTTTGAGACGACATGTCTGATATAGTGCTTTTGCCCATAAGAAATGCAGGTTTTTTTGGTACTGAAAGAGTGATAGAGTCTCTATTAAGCATAAGAATGACCGAAGCCATTGTTGGTCTATCAGCTACATTTTCTTGAACACATAGCAACCCAATGTGGATGCATCTCAATATTTCAGTTGTTGAACTAGCCCTCAATGTGGGATCTACAAGATTTAAAGTTGTCCCTTCCCTCCAATTTTTCCATGCCTGCAACATAATTACGTGGGCAGACAATATCAAAGATAATATTAGTTTATTTTGTCAATATTATGTGCCACTTTCGAGGCAGAAAAGAAATACACACAAAGATAATTGTACTTACATAGCTTAGAAGGCCTTCTTCACTCTCTCCTTTTTGAAAAGAACTAATTTTTGTCCCACTCACAACCTCCAGGACTAAAACACCAAAACTAAAAACATCGGATTTTACTGAAAAGCATCCATGCATTACATATTCCGGGGGCATATACCCACTACATACAAACATCAACAATATCAGTTTAAATTGAATGATAATATAGCTTTCTACATATTTATATTTTAAAATTTCTTCAATTTCATCTAATTTATGGCAGATGGATGCAAGGACTTTCATGTTAACATTTCTATAAAGTAAATATTAGTGTTACTAATACATATATAGCATGCTATTTATGATTATTAGCTTTAACCTACATGGATATACTTACTAGGTCCCCATGATTTGCTTCGTATTGTCTTGAGTTTGATCTAGCTCAAACAATTTTGCTGTGCCGAAATCTGAAATCTTAGGATTCATATCTGCATCTAATAAAATGTTACTAGGTTTTAGATCGCGATGAATAATACGAAGTTGAGAATCTTCATGAAGGTAGAGAAGTCCTCGAGCAACGCCTCCTATAATTTTATAGCGTCTTTCCCAATCTAGAAGTGCACGCTTGATTGGATCTACATATTCATGCAAGCATATGATTATGTTAAACCAATATATGTGGAGGACTAGACAGTTGATTTAGAAAATTACCATGAATAGATTTGAACATTTAAGTAGAAGTGCAACCATACCAAATATGAATTTGTCGAGGCTTGCATTAGGCAAAAACTCATAGACTAGAATCCTTTCACTTCTTTCCAAGCAAAATCCTACAAGCCTTACCAAATTCCGATGTTGAAGCCTAGCCACTAACACAACTTCAGTCTTAAATTCTAGGTTTCCTTGTCCAGAAGGTTTAAGCAACCTCTTTACAGCTATTTCTTATCCATTTGGGAGTTTACCCTGAAAAATGGAAATATATATAGCATTTGTAAACCTCAAGTTTATAATGTTTGATTTTAAATATTATGACTGACAAAAATGATATACTTTTCTAATCCATAATGCTACATCACCTTGTAAACAACGCCAAATCCACCTTGTCCAAGTTTATTTGCAGTTGAAAAGTTCTCTGTAGCAACTTTAATGGTTTCAAAGTCAAATTGTAACGATTCAGCACTACTAATATCATCAACGGCTTCACCTAAAACAAGTCAATACACATGAATTAGATTAATGCATTGCCTAAAGAAGACTAAGGCAAATGCTATTATGTGCATATAACTAACAATAAGGGGATGTGTCGGACTAGACAACACATTGAATATATTAATTGAAATGAGGTTAAACTATAGGAGTTAGGGTTCAAACTCACAGCCTTACGACCTTTGTTCTGATACCATATTAAATCACTAATTATTTGGAAAGCTTAAGTTGTTATGAATAACTGAATTTATTTATTTAATTAACACTTTTAACAAAAGTTACATGGAAGACTCACCTATTAATTAGCTACCTTAATGCTTAAAATTACTAATTTAACAACTTATGGCAGCTGGATTCTGAATTATAACAATCTCCAAATGATGTCATGTTTTATGTGGAATTGCTAAAATGTTAATTAAATTATTAAAATTCATCATTTTTTATTGGGACAAGTGATAAGTCTTGAGTTTGATCTTTGACACTACGATTTATTTCAATTAAAAATGTACAATTTATTCCTCATTTCAATTAAATAATAAAAGTGTTTTCTAGTCTCACACATGAGGGGAGTGTTAAAATTATTAAATTCATCATTTTTTTAATTATCCGTTTAAGCTTTTAAAATAAGTAGTCATACAAGAAGAATGGTTACATGGAAAAGTTATCCCTGAAAATGCAGTAATTATTTTCAGCAATATTGATTAGTACTTAAAGCAGCAAATACATCACTACACCACAAATTGTTTGAACATCGTGTGTTTTTTTCTTTTATTAT
>FXXK01001228.1:28965-39282 GCA_900184695.1 Betula pendula
ACTATATAGATTTTCTATCATCCTTATGCACGAGTCAGATCGATCGTGATACTATCTAAGAATTCAACAATTCTATAGATTTTGTATCATCCTTATGTACTAGTCCGATTATTTTACTCTTTGAGTTTTGTATTATCCTATTCTACTAATCTAATCGATTGTGATACAATCAAATGATGAATCTTATTTTATGCACTTTCTATCATACTACTGCACTAATCCAATCAATCGTGATACAATCAAATTATCGATTGAACTCTATTGATTTTGTATCATCTGTATGAACTAGTTTAATAGATCGTGATACGATTAAATGATCGATCTTACTATTTGGGTTTTGTATTATCCTAAGGCACTAATCTGATCTATCGAACTTTTATGGAATTTGAATCATCCTTGTACACTAGTTCAATCGATTGTGATACGATCAAATGATTGACTTTACTCTTTGAGTTTTGTATTATCCAGGTACACTAATCTTATCAAATGAATATTACTCTATAGATTTCCTATCACCCTCACACACTAGTTAGATCGATCGTGATACTATCTATTGATTGATTGAACTCTATCAATTTTATATCATCTTAGTTCATTATGCCAATCAATCGTAAT
Source organism: Betula pendula (assembly GCA_900184695.1). NCBI lineage: Eukaryota > Viridiplantae > Streptophyta > Magnoliopsida > Fagales > Betulaceae > Betula > Betula pendula. The sequence continues at coordinate 29,581 of FXXK01001228.1, forward strand.
ATGATCGATTAAACTTTCTTAATTGTTTTGCATTTGTCTAATCAATCGTGATACTATTGAATGATTGATAAAACTTGTTGGATTTTGTATTGTCACTGTGCACTAGTCTGAGCGATTGTGATGGAAGCATGTATTACTCCGATCGTGATTAATAGGATCGAATGAGTGATTGATTCTTTGGGTTTTTGTTTAATCTCGATGTATTAATTCAATTGATTTATGATGATAAGCGATGATTTAATATGGTATCAAAATAAATGTCTTGAGTTCAAATCATGCATCTCTCATTCATCTCACACTGTAATAAATCATTACTATATTATGCTCACGGGTTATTAAGGGAATTAGTGTTTAATTTATGCTGATAACTTGAATGAATTTAATAATACACATTAAATAGTAATTCTAATTGGAAGCTAAATAGATTTAAGTAATTTTTTTTTTTTTTTTTTGGGAAAAGTACACTATCTCCTTCAAATTAATCCCTAATTGTCAATGTGGCCTCTAAACTAATTATGATATCAATTGTCCCTCGATAATAGCTACTCAATTATAACAATGTCCCACTCAAATTTTCAATGTGTAGCAATATCCCTAAAAAAATACCAAACAATTGTCAATGTCCCGAGGAGACGAATGCCAGACTAAAATAAATAAGAATTTAAAAAAAAAAACTAAAACAAAAAAAACAAAAAACGAGATATGATAGTTTTTTTGTTGGGAAAAATGAACCACTCATTTGGCCGTGCGTGGGCGGTTGCGGGGCCAAAATTTTATTTAGTTTGATTTTGTAAGGGAAGAAAGTATTCAGAATTTTTTTTTTTTTCAAGATAAAGAATAAGGCGGTACTACGTCAAATCTGAAAAGAACGATTGCAAGATTGAGGGATACAAGGGGGGAGAGGCAGCGGATTTGTTGTCTTTTAAAAAAATAAAAATTATTCGTGCGTTTGGGAATTATGAGGAGAGTATTTATGGGCGTTAGATTGAAAAGTTTTGTGTAGAGAGGCTGCGTTTGGGTAATGTTGTTGTGGCATTTGGAGGGGGGACACTGTGTAGTATTTGTTGATAGTTCTTTGAGTGAGCATTGACGTACTTGTTTGGTAGTCTGAAAATAATTGTCACAATAGAATGAGTTGGAAGACATGGGTGTCTGCGGGTTTAAACCTGATTTAGTTTGGGTTTTAGGTAGTATTGATTACCGTTTTTGTTTTTTGAGGGGTCGACGTGGAGGGGACCGGATACTGAAGGTTTGTAATTTTATTAGGGGAAACTCCCAAAGCGTCTCTAAACTGTTACGGAGTCTTGAGATAGACCCGGCTCTATAATATTTGGATGTATCTCACTTTAGCGTTTGTCATTTACTTTCGATATTTCCGTCGAGTAGCTTTCACTCGCTCCCGATCTGTTTCTTCACCGTTGAAACGATTTGTTAAACTATTCTAAAATTTAATACGACTGTATTTAAACAAAATAAAGAGATATAAAAATATATAAATGAGGGTATTTGGAAATTTGAATACCACTCCATTAATGAGTTTAACGGAAAATCCAAAGTTATTCACATATGCGGTGAAAGCTTCAGATGGCTTTTGTAAATGTCTTTTTTAGAAAAAAAAAAAATTTTAACCTATTATTATTTTATTATAATTAATTTTTTTTTATTTGATTTATATTTTATTATTATGTTTTCAGAGTTCAATGCCGACGACTGTGTCCCGCTGATGACGAAACGCCGTCGTTCTGTCAGCGCGGATAATTGAAAATTTCCCTCTTTTTTTTTTTTGTTCTCCGCTGTGCGCCCCGGCCTGTTCGCTTTATGTCGTTCCTGCAATAATTCTCAAATTCAAACCAGATCTCCTCTATCTCCTCTCTCGCTCTCTCTCTCTCTCAATACTCCACACATCTGTTCGGCGGACTCAACCAGCCAGCTCCCGCGACTCAAGCCACCCAACTCCGGCGAGAACCCACACGTCCTCCGGGGGACTCAGCCACACAATCGGCCGCCTTCCTACAGTCCGACTCCAAGGCAGGTTTCTCTCTCACTCTCTCTCTCTGCTCGATACTCCACACTTTCTCCGGCGACTCCAACCACCCAGCTCCCGCGAATCTCAGCACCCCAACTCCGGGAGAACCCACAGGTACTCCGCGACTCTAGCCACATTTGATTCGCCGCCTCCTACGGTCCAATCTAAGGCAGCGTTCTCTCTCTCGTCCTCTCCTTTAGTAGCACATCCACGACCGCCAAAGCTTGATGGTTTGTATCCCAGAGCTGAGACCACTTGAGTTTTGCATGTTTTGTGATTCATTAATTTTAGCGTTTCTTGATGGATTACTAGAGCTAATATTTTGTTATAGGTTTGGTCTTTGTTTGCTCTGATCCAGTAGATTTTTCTTTAGTGCTAGATAATTTGGCGTGAATGTCCTTTGTTTTATTAATGTACAGAAGTGTCCTGTTCTGTACTAGTTTTCTTGCGACCCTTCATGGGTGTGTAGAGATAAGTTAGTTCAGTGCTTCGGAAACTGCACGGCTTGAAAGTGAGTAGAGATGTATTTGTTAGTAATACTTCTTTAGTCCCGGTATATTCTAATTACTGTTGGTATAAATGTATGAACAGAGTATTGCTTTTAAGGCTGTTAAGGTCTGTGAATCACCTCAATTGTGTACGAGGAAAGGATTCAGTTTGTGTCGTGATCAGAAGAAGGTCCCGGTGAGTATCAGTTGTTCATCATGCTGAAAATTCGTGTGATACCTACGATTTGAATTGACTTGGTGTGGGTAATAAATTGTAAAATTTGACATAGACAAGCTTTTGGATCAGACAAGTGTCTCGCATCTTTTCCCCATCACTAAGTACCTTGGGTTGTTGGCAACTGGCATGACAGGTGAGGCAGCAAGTTTCTATCTAAGTCTTTTCATTTTAGTTTTAAGAAAGTTTGATAAAACTTAAAACAGCATGTCTGTATCAAAATTGCAAATTTTGTATTGAAAAAGTTCAAGATGGTAACATGTCTGAGTATGTATTCTGCTGTTAATCAAGTATGTGTCCCACATTGCTCTTATGATTTGAAACTAGAATGTTAGCTTTTAGTAAATATTACTCTTATTATTAAAACTGAGCAGGGATGATATGTTCCACTTGTTCTGTTGATGCAAGAGCATCTTGTACATATTGATTATGTACCATGTTGCACAACAAAAGTCGATGGAACTTTTTTTTTTTTTTTGTCTCTGTGAAGATCCATATATGGAAGTGCGCAAGCGCATCTGGACTGTAATTTAACATGATAATGTCAATTACACAAATACATTGCTTTCACAGAGTGTAATTTAATCGTCAATATTGTTATTGGTCTCAAGTTTACATAAGTTCTATCCACTCTGTTTACAATAGGAAGATGTAATTTTCTACTAAGTGCTCTTTCAAATGAGTAAAACTATGATAATTTTGGCATGCCATTTTCCAGCTGATGCGCGAACCTTGGTTCAACAAGTGAGAAATGAAGCAGCTGAGTTTTGCTTCAGATATGGATATGAGATGCCTGTGGATGTATTGGCAAAATGGTATATCCTTATTCTCACCTTATCAAATTCGGCTACTCTTAATTTTTTTTTGTTCCTTTTTTAAGAGTTTGAGCAGTTGGATCTAGTAATATATGCCGTATGTGAGGAAAGTGTCTTTTTTTTTTTTTTTAAATATTTGTTTTTGCGATATTTTTTTCCCAGGTGGAGGACATAGATCCCTTGGTGCATCACTGACCATTGGGATGTTCAAGATCTGATGCCTACATCAACATTGCAATTGAGTTGTGACTTGATTTATGTAATTGTTGATATATCTTGAGTATTATCTACCAACTAGTGAGTCCGTCCTTTCTTACTATGTGTATGCCAATTGCACTGGATGATCTTTTATTTCTTTCTCTATATTGCAAGTGCTTTTCTTAGTTCTGATGGTTATGAATGTGGGATTTTCTCAGGAGAATTTACTGGAATACTATTTCTTATTTGTTCTTCTTTGATTTTGATGGCTCTCAGTTATATGTGGTGCTGAATATTTATCTTTTTGTGTTATCAGTGGTGGCTACAACATCAAGACAGGACCAGGCACTTCAATTAAGCTCATGAAAAAAGATACACAGATGTTTTGTGTTTTATTTTGTAAAAGAAAAAACATCATTAGATATTTAGTTGCTATGTTAAAACACAATGTTTTGATATGAAGCATTTCTTCTATTTTCTTTGTCTGATCATTTATTTGATTCATTATTTTGGAAGTCACAGATTTGTAGAAGCAGAGGATTATACAGTCGGAAGTCACAACCTCACTTGCTGCTGCAACTGCTGCAGAGCTACCTTGCACTGTGAAGCTAAGAGTATGGTCACATGATATAAAAAATCCTTGTGCCCAACTCAATGCTGAAAGATGCTGCTTAACCATTCCTCATGCTGTCCTTTGTAGGTAAGCAGGAAATTTTTTATCTTCAGTTTCAATTGTTTGATGCTTCGTTTAGTACTAGATATTACTACTGCATCATGGCTTTCAAAAGTTTATTGCATTTTCTTGTATCACCACCATCTTTTTTTCTTTTGTAACAATTGTCATTCTTTTATGGATCTGCAGTATTCATTGATAGGAGTGTCATTGTTTTATTTTTGTGCAAAGACATGAAGCCCAGCTTGGTCAAATCTTAAAGGGTGTTGCATTTAATAACTTTTATCTGGATAGCCGGCCATTACTCTTACATTATAGAATTTGGGTTACAATTGTATTTTCAGTGAAATGGGTGCCCATTTTTCGCCTTGTGGGAGATTTTTAGCTGCCTGTGTTGCATGTATACTTCCTCATATGGAAGCTGATCCAGGTTATCACACTCTAATCCATCAAGATCCATCAAAAAAAATAATCCATCAAGATCCTGGGGCTGTGTCATCCCCAACTCGACATCCAGTCTCAGCTCACCAAGTCATATACGAGCTCCGCATTTATTCCCTTGAGAAGGCAACGTAAAGTGTCATTCCTAATGTCAATTCTTGATATGCACACAACATTTTCATTTTCTTTTTTTTTTTTTCTTCTTTATTTCTGTTAAATTTTTTATATTGAAGATGTAACCTTATTCACTACATTGTTTAATTTGCTTTTGCAGCTTTGGTTCAGTGCTTGTATCACGAGCGATAAGAGCTGCTCATTGTTTGACTTCTATCCAGGTCAGTTGCCTTTTGTAGATAAATGAGACGCACATCTGAAGTCATTGTACTTGTGGCTGGGAAAGTGTCAAGTTTTCATTTCAAATGTCTTAAAACCACAATTCTTTATCAACCCATAAAAACAATTGGGTTGCAGGTCACTAGTCCAACATTTGGCCGACCATGGTTGTTGGTAGTTTGTTAAAATATTAATTTTCAATTAGCAAACAAATTATTCTGTACTAGCAAGTGTATACATGATGGAAAAGAGAAGAGTTTAGATCTCTCAGTCATGTGCCAGTGATTTTACTAGTACCCTTGTTCAATGGTTTATTTTGAGTTGTTTACATATAGGATGTGTTTAAATTTTTGCACCAAGTATGTTGACATTTTTGTGTTAACCTTACTTCAAAAAGAACTGCTGCAGGATGCAAGAATTATCTGCAGTTTAACAATCCACCACTGGTAGGTCAAACTGTTTAATTTGGTTTGTCAAAATCAAGACCAGTCAATGGTCTAAGCAATTCAAGTTGGGTTATAAGACATCGAACATTATGACTGACCTATGTACTATTAGGATAGCGATGCACTAGGCCCATTGTTTCTGGAATGATGTAGAGTGTAATTACATCATATGTTTCAGTTACTCATTCTTTATGCTTATCATGGACACGGGTTTTTTTCCCCTGCCCTTCATCTGAATTTTCAAAATCTGCCTAATTAGTAATGTACAACGAGTAATACACGTTACCATATTAAGTGATCTCGTTTCATACGCACCGCCCAACCGCCCCAACACAACAAAACACACACAAACAAAAACACAGGCGCCACACGCGTCCGCCCCCAAAACACAATTTAAAAGAATCACTCACACAGTGCTACTTGCTCTATTCTATGCTAATGATTTTGTTAAACCAATAAATGGATTTAATTGAGGTGTGCCCAAAACTTGTGTAAGATTGGCATATGGCATGTACCTGGGTCCTTCATTGCCTTTTCACCAAGTTCTCAGCTTTGCAAATGTGACATTTTAGATACTGTAATTTAGGAATTTAGCATGCATTTAGATAGAAGTGTTGATGACAATCTTAAAGTTTGATGTACTTTATGTACTTGCATCAAATTATGTTTGTTCATTTGGTTCATTTAAATTGATTTAAGTGCCAAAATTTCAGTTTGTATTGATGCGAAAAATGTAGAGATATTTTGTTAGTATAAAGGCTTCATAGTATGTGAGTTGAACCCGTCATTTGTTGTGCATGCAGTTCTCACCGACATCTGAGCACATATTACTGCCTAATGGCTGGCGTCATGGTTCTCTTCTTAAAAGCATTGTCATTGATGGAATACAACATTGCCTATTTACACAGTTCTAGAGGTAAAAGCATTTTCATTGCATGTCCTTATTTTTTAAATCAGTTTCCTGTCATGCATTTTTCCTTTTAAAATGGCACTTTACTGTGTTGGACATGTGCTCTGTTAGACTCACGTCTTATATTTTGTTCTTGTCATTCAGGTTTACAGAGTTTCAGATATGGAGCAAGTTTACGAGCACAGGTTTGATTATCTTTGCAAAAACTATAGTGTTAATGTGCTTGTCATCATGGTGGATTAAAGTTGAAATTTTCTCACTTATATTTGTGATTAATGCAGGTACCAAAGAAGTTTTTCGGTAGATTAACTGGAAAACAAGATCAAGGGGGAGATTTCGGAAAACAAGTGAGAATATTGTGCAACAATTGAGATGTTGATCATATAATTATATAGATTTGGCTATTTGTTTATGTAATTTGGGTTTGTTGTATTATTCTTAGTAGTTATGAGATTTGGTGTATTTGTTGATTTTTAAGGAAGGTGTCTTTGTGGTTGTTTTGATGTAGGATTCTTGTGCTCTGTAGTGTATTTGGTGTATACTCTTTTTGAATAAGTTTTTGTAAAATGATTAATATTTTATTTAATTAGAATACATGTTTTAGCAAATGATATATTATGTTTTTTAATGTGTCTAATTAATTAGTACAAATTAAAACAATTGCAAATAATAATAATAATAACAAAATATCAAATAAAATAAGCATTCTGATAACTTATTATCAGCAACGACAAATGTCGTTGCTGAAAATTGATTATTAGCAACGACTCTAATGTCGTTGCTATTGCTCCATCCAATTTTTTTAACAAAAACTTTTCAGCAGCGACAAATGTCGTTGCTATTGCTCCCTCTAACTTTTATTTTTTTTTAAAAAACTTTTTAGCAGCGACAAATGTCGTTGCTGAAAATCCATTTTCAGCAACGACATTAGAGTCATTGCTAAAAATATATTTTCAGCAACGACATTTGTCGTTGCTATTGCTCCGTCCAATTTTTTTTAAAAAAATTTTCAGCAGCGACAAATGTCGTTGCTGAAAATCCATTTTCAGCAATGACATTCACATGAGGATTGTTTCATTATTAGCAACGACATTCGTCATTATTAGCAACGACTTTTGTCGTTGCTGATAATTCATTATCAGCAACGACATTATGTCGTTGCTGTTGATTATTTGTGACCAGCTTATTGCAAGGATTTTTTAGCAACGACATGTCGTTGCTAAAAGGTTTCAGCAAGGACTTTTTGATTTTTAGCAACGACAAAATGTCGCTGCTAAAAATGAAATTTCTTGTAGTTAATTAACACTCTCTCCTCTAAAAATATGAGGAATACAGTTTGTCAAAGGAGGAAAGGAGAAGAAAACAAATCGGAATAAAATGAGAAGCCTAGTTGTAACTTAACGATCAGAAGATGGCACCCGTGGAGCATATGTAATATTTTTTAAATGACAATCATTTCCGAGAAACTGAGAAAAAAAATCAGGTGCAGGAAACACACTGTGAACTGCAAGTCCTTTCACAGCTTGCACAACCCAAAGCTATACAAACACGCATTCTCTACCACGGTCTCTCAATCCAACCAAAACCACGCAAAATTCATATACCAAACTGGGCCTGGGTTGGACCCATCAGCCTTGAAAAATGCATTTGTCGCAGAAGGCCCTTTGCTGAAAAGCGATCATCATCTTGATCTAGACGATCTAAGTATGCTGGCCAGCTCAACGCTGGAACTGCTCCATTACGCGCAGACCACCACAGCAGGAGGAATGGTTTGCTGCTCTCGTGCGCCAAGTCCGGGTGAAGGTGGCCTCTCCACCACCCGCGCTCCAGGCCTAAAGTATTCTCCGCCCAGTACGCATCCTCCTGCATATCAACCCCAGGCGCCTTTTGATCTTCCTATCAAACTCTTTTCCAGCCTTTGATAAGCAAGGAGTCCCAATTTTCACGTAATGGTCAGGAATACATCCAGAATTCACCTGGAACATTTATGTCAACCCTCACAAAACAACAAGTATCGTAAGAATAATAAGTTAAAGAATGCCTGACAATAAAGCAGTCTAATAAAACAAATAAAGAAAACTGCAAAATTTGAACCAAGCATGGTTACCCAACCATCACAGCCGTCGCTCCTCAGAACCTGAAAGAGAAGCAATACTGTCAAGCGAAACATAAGCCGCTGAATAAAGATGAAAAAAAGAACAATACAAAAAAGGACCCTTCAGACTAGTGTGACAGGAATTTGGTCGATGTTTTGATTGTGTTTGTTTTCATTAAATTGTTGACTTTAATTGTTTAGTAATTTTTTGTTAACGCTTCACTTTACGTTCATATTACGAAAAGTAATTAATTTTATGTATGTTTATAGTACCCGTAATTTGACTATGCAACAAAAAATGAAGTAGAAGATAATCGTCCTAAAAAAGCGTTCCTCCGAAACCTCCTGTTCGCCATTTTAAATGGAAGATGTCAATGTGAAGCGAAACTTTATAGAAAGTTAGGAGGGTCCGAGAAACCACCGGAAATCAAAGCCTCAGTGGTTTAGATGGGTTACTTTGTGATATCAGCCATAGACATGAATGCCGTCGTGCACTTAGAGTTGTATGAACAAATAAAAGTTATATAATGATTATTTAAACATAGAAAGTCAACAGTTTTTTCTTTAAAGCATCGAGCAACTATAAATAGAAACATTAAGACAAGCCAAAATAGGCATATCAAATAATACAAGAGGGTTCTCTCAGAAAACATGTCTTTTCACTACAGAGGCTTCATTCGCAACCGGTAATATCTACGTGTCGCTTAACCTGAAGAACCTCTCCATTCGCAAACACTAATACCTCGAGCATCCTCAACCATGCAAATGGCCAAACAGCTCAAATTCTTTCATCAGCTACCTGCACACTAGACCACATCCTCAATTACCTTTGAAAACCAAGTCGCAAAAGAACACGGCCCCCAAAGCAGCATTCTTCGGCACAACAAGATCAAGTGATGTAATGCGTTTAGAGCTGACAGATTAGTCTAATCACCTTCTCACATGTCATCTCTAACAAATCACCCTAATACCCATATCTAGTGCTATGCTTGTTCACAGCTGCATCCCAATTAACCTCAACAAAAACCTTTATTGGCTGAAA
>FXXK01001228.1:39307-63521 GCA_900184695.1 Betula pendula
GGGTTTTCCTCCGGGCCTCTCATTACGTAGTTCCTCCTCTGCATATCAACCTTCTCAGTGTCTTGCCGTTTGATCTTCCTATCAAATCTCGTTTCCAGTCCTTTGATCAAGAATGAGGATTCTCCATTTTTTCACTGTAATGTGCGGGAATTACATGCCCATGAAATCTTTCAGTCCTGGGAAATTTATGTTAATCCCTCACAAAACAAAAGTGATCTGTAAGAACTTAATTTATAGTTTAGACATGGTATGCCTGGACAATAAAGCGAGTTCTAATAAAACTATGTGAGATAGAATAGAAAATACTGCCTATCAGATTGTTGAACCAAGTCATGGTTGATCCACATCATCTAGCGCCTCGCTCCTTCAGAACCTGTGAAGATGATTCAGCATACTGTCAAGCTGGAAACATGACGCCGCTGAATAATAGATGAAAAAAGGAGAACAATACAAATAAATGGTATCCTTCCAGACTAGTTTGGTTTTGACAGTGAATTTTGGTCGATTTTTGAGTTTTGTGTGGGTTGTGTTTTCATTATTTTTTGTACTCATATTTTGGCTTTAGAATTTTTTTGGTATGCCCGCTATCACTTGTTGACGTGATTCATATTGAGCGATAGTTAAATGTTATTTTTATTTTTATTATGTGGATTGTTTCTTTATAACGTAAATTTCGCTATACTTGGCTACTCCACAAAAAATAATTCCGAATATGAAATAATCTTCCTAAATTAGATAGCGGTTCCTCCGAAACACTCTTTTCGATCCATTTTAATGGGAGATGTCATGTGAGAGTCTTGAAACGTTTATAGAAATTGTTGGATGGAGGTCGGAGGAGAATCTCTACCTGTGAAGTTTGCAAGAGGCCTCAGTTTGTTTTAGATGTGTTGATCTTTGTGGATATCAGCCATAGAAATGGAATGCCGTCGTGGCATCTTTTAGGAGTATTGTATGGAAACAATATTATATAGATTATAATAATAATTTTATTATATACATATAAGATGTAATTCAGTTTTTTTTCTTTTTGAAAGCAGTCGAGCAAATCTATAATAAACAGATTTAGTCAATGCTCAAAAATAGGCAATATAATAATAGAAGAAGGCGTTCTCTTCTAGGAATGAAAATGTTCTTCACTAAACAGGATTCAGGGCCTTCCATTCGCGAAGCCGGTAGAGTATGATTATCGTTAGCGTGTCGCTCTAACAGTGAGATGAACACTACTTCCATATTACATGCAAACACTAAAGTGGTACCCGTCGAGCATCCTCACCATGCCAAATGGCAAACAGCTCAAGTTCCTTTCATCAGTCTGAGCCGCCTTGCACTACTGGAGACCATCGATCCCCCCTCTATTCCACCCTTGAAGAATCCTAATTCCTGGAAAAGACAACGGCCTTCTAAGCAGCAGTGGCTTCGGGCTACAACAAGACAATTGATGTAAGCTTTTTAGAGCCTGGACAGAGTTGCTATCACCTTCCACATGTCATCCATAACAACTCCCCTAATACCATCTTCTGTTGCCATTTGTTCACAGCTGCAGTCCCAATTAACCTTCACAAAACTACTTGTTTAGTGAGGCTATGCCACGTAATATTCCTTGGATGGTCCTCTTCTGTCCTTGAAGACTTCCGAAGATTGGCAAGAATCAAAGGAAAAATGGAAGTAACGTTACGTGAAATATGAGTTTATCGTTCCGCCATCGCTCAGTTGGCTTAATATATATAATTAGACGTCCGGCTTATAGTAATCCCTTTTCAAATTGGAACAGGGACAACAAGCTCACAAAGCAAAGTAAGATGATGATAACCCTCCAAGAGACTCGTACAAATAATCCTAGAGAAAAAAGCTAGTGTGATTACTGAAGGGTTTCCCTTCTTGACGCAATCATGACCATGAAAGTCTTTCAACATGCTATAACCACAAAAGTGACTTTTGAGTAATGTTAACATATCATCCGTTATTCATCTTCCACCCATCTCCTTCTATTGACTTTTTAAATCCATCATTGGATTGGTGTGAGCCACATATAAGTCCACCAATCTAATGGTAGATTTAAAAATTAAATAAAAAAAATATGGGTATGAAAATGATGTGTAATATTACTCATGATTTTTTTAAAAGAACACATGCTAGCTATCGGCCTTGAACCATTGTAACAGTAACATTGTTAACAGAGCATTTACTTAGGTTGTGTTGAGAGAAGCCAGCATCTAGGGCGATTTGCCTTTCGGTGAATGCAGGCTGCTTTGGACGAGGCAGATCGTTAGTCTCACTTTTAAGCATGGAAATAACAATGGATATAGTTGGCCTATCTTTAGCAAATTCTTGCACACACAGCAGCCCGACATGTATGCATCTCAAAATTTCCATTTCAAAGCAGGGTTCACGTATCATCGAGTCTGTTAATGCCACTATGTTCTCTGCATTCCACATTTTCCATGCCTGGAAACATGAAAACATGATTGAAATTCTTAGCATCAATAGATTCAATACTAAAACTCTTAATGTGATGGCCCGACTACTATCCCGTCTGGCCTGTAGGCTATCCGGCTTCGGTATCATACCGTCCATCAATACTACTCATATTGTCCTCTTTGGGTGGTCCCATAGGCTATCACCCTCAAAGCTTTGTTCCATTTGGCCGTAGTCATTGAAATGCGTCCCCCATGAATCGAACCTAATATCTTTAAATCCTAGAATTCGTACTCATGAGTGCGAATTATAGGATTTAAAGGTCCTAGGTTCAACTCATGGGAGAAGCGTTCCAGCGGCTATGACCAAATGGAGCAAAGCCTTGAGGGTGATAGCCTACGGGACCACCCAAAGAGGACAATATGAGTAGTGTTGATAGACAGTATGATACCGGAGCCAGGTAGCCTACGGGGTCGGATGGGACAATAGCCGAGCCATCACACTTAAGAAACAAGCAATGGAAGTTCTAAAAAATGAGGCAATGAGATAAGGGAGACTTACAAATCCTAGAAGGCTCGTCTCCTGCTCATCATCATAAAAGCTAGAGTTTCTTCTTCCATTAACAATCTCTAGTAACAACACTCCAAAGCTAAAGACATCCGATTTCTCTGAAAATTGCCCTTTCATTGCATATTCAGGAGACATGTAGCCGCTGAATTTTAAAAATAAGACATCCAAATCTAATTATCTCAAATATTAAGATTAGTATATTAATGAATTTGGCCAAACAAAGGTGTATATATACATACTATGTTCCAACGACCCTTGTAGTATTCGCCTGATCTTCATTGCCCCCAAAAATCCTAGCCATACCAAAATCTGATATTTTTGGATTTAGCTCTTCATCTAACAAGATGTTACTCGCCTTTAGATCTCGATGAATAATCCTTAATCTAGAATCCCTATGAAGGTACAATAGACCACGACCGATTCCTTCGATAATGTTAAAGCGTCTTCTCCAATCTAGTGGTTTTGGTTTGACTGAATCTAATGAAATTATTCAAACCAAATAAGAAAAATAAACTGCACTTAGATTAAACTTATAAGGTGAACAAACTACGTGTTAATATCATAAATAAATTTGGTGAAATCACATCAAAAAAGTATGTATTTAGAGACTAAAATACCAAAACCAAGAATATCATTCCATTTTGACTCTTGATGTAGATACTAATAAAGGGCATCAGCATGAACTAACCAAAGAGAAATGCGTCCAAACTTTTGTTAGACATGTATTCATAGACCAACATCTTTTCTTCCCCTTCAACACAGCAGCCAAGGAGTCTAACGAGATTCCGGTGTTGGAGTTTAGAGATCACCACCACCTCATTCATAAATTCTTCTAGCCCTTGTCCAGAGGCTCTTGAAAGTCTTTTTACTGCAATTTCTTGTCTATTTGACAGTTTTCCCTGTAAACAAACAACAACCAATTGAGTACAGATTCAAATTGTTAGGCAATAACCCTCTACAAGAACAACCATTACCCTATATACGGGACCAAATCCACCTTGCCCAAGCTTATTTGATTGCTGGAAGTTGTTTGTTGCACTTGCCAGCTCCTGAAGCTTGAATAATGGTAGCTCTTGGAGTTTAACTTGGTTCGCGTTGTATCCAGGATTGTCTTCAGTAGGAAATTTTGGATATGCTTCCCCCATGTTGAACAATAACATCTTCGTTTTCCTTCCTGGGTATTTATACAATAGTAGTTAGTAATCTCTCTGTAGAAATGTGGTAGCATTTCTTAGTCCACTGAGCTAATAGAAATGTGCATATCATTTTTTTTTTTTGTGTAAGCAATAATGAAAGAGGAGAGCTACAAAAAAGAGAGAGAATCAAGAGGGTCTTTCCTGCTACGAAGAGGAAGGTGCATATTACCTTTTTGTTTAGCCATCCAACGCCACAAAGAGTAAGTGCATATGCCAGTGAGTATTACTCCTACGATCACTGTGACTGTGATGATTAATTTCACATTTTTCTCTTTATCTGTAAATCAAAGAAAACATCAATCTAATTCATCCAAAATAGGCTAGAGAATATGTGCCCTTTTTGTTGGTAAAACAGATTATCTTTTACAAGGACTTCCTTGGCTTGGGAAGTGATGAGGGTTTGGGTTGAAATACAATTTTATCTATTTTGCAACATAAAGTAGCCAAACAACTGCAGCAGCAGGGGATGATTTGAAGCATAAGATAAATTTCGACAGAAAACAAGAAAAACCCCCCAAGTTCTGAACAGGCCAAACCAACATAAAGATCAAACTTTTCCACTCGAGAATTTCTGTACGTCAGTTAAGCTTCTTGTCTGTGGCATACAACCAATGCCAGTATCATATGCGTAAGCTATACAAGAACAATTCTCCAAGAATTGGGTTCTGCATTTTTCTTCAAAAGCAGATGACCAATCTGCCATATCTGGTGCTTTCATCATCGTCAGTTTCAAAAATCCATCTTTTTTGCCCCCTTCACTGCCATTGTTCACCCTCTCACACTGCAAGGGTGTCCTCCTCATGCCTCCACCAGTCCAATTTCCTCTATTCCATTCTTGTGTATTGTTTGGCTCAAACCGCCATAAACAGCTGCAAATTGGTGAATTCTGTGAATTACAGCTTCCAAATGCCCCACACTTGCCATAAACATCGCACTCAGTATCCAAAGCTGACCACATGACCTCCCAATCCTCCCCATTGTTGGAATATTTTTGGTATATATTTCCTAGCTTGCGCATTCAAGACAAAATCTTTTGGACTCGTTCGAATAGGCAAAAGTTAAATAGAATATTCCTTCTTTATCATCTACAAGACTAAATCCTTCAAGATATACAGAAACCATGCTCGGTATTCCAATAAAGATCCGGCTGTTCCATGGACCACTCCGCCAATATGGGCTACTGCCATTCCAAATAAAAAATTCAGGAAGACTACGAGCATCAATACCGGCAGAGAAGTTTCCAATGGATGGATCAGACGGACTTTTCCATGATGTCAGCTGCACTTTCTTACCTGTTCTAACATTAGTACTAATTTTCATCGTTGGCAAGAAGGTATTAGAAGGATGTTGGAAACTCTCCCATATGTTTGTCCTTGTAGTGTTTCCTTGCAAGACAAGGTTTCCAGAATCTAAAAGCTGGGCACTCGAATTGACAACAGAATTTGTTAATTCTGATGACCAAAGAACCCTCTTTTGCCCATCTAATACTACCAGATTGCCCTCTTCGGATATGGTAGGAATCCCAGAGGAACTCTTGAGGGGCTTGTTTCTATTAGCAACCCATATGACAGTGGAGACATCAGCATGTCATATACCAACATAGTGAAAGGTAGAATTTGCAGGGCTGAAAAATCCCAGTATGAAGTCACCGCCATTGGAAATTATGGTTTCAGTGTCGTTGATGAATTCCTCTTTAAGTAATTAGAGAAATTAACTCAAATCTTAAATATTCCAATATCGAGTTTATATATTTGTTGAAAGCCGTATGCTTTGCAAAAAGCTTGTACAGTTTGGGAAGAGGTTTTGAGTATGTATATACATTCATTACACATAAATATATACAAACACATAAACTCATTCATATACACACAAATACAAATATATCTATGTCCATTCTCACAATTAAAACAATTCAAGTTATTTTATTACATTATGTTTTTATCTTTTTCTTAACATGTCCTCATTACAAAATTAAAAATAATATTATAAAAAATGAAGTTTATTACAAACTTATACGAGCTGAACTTATATGAGTTCAGCTTACGTTTAATAAACGTAAATTTAAATTTTTTTCAAGTTCTGTTCATTTAATAAATGAACTGAGCCCTTGTCTACTAGGGCACAGATGACCTGTGAGGAGTAAGTAGCTTCTACCTCTCATTTGTGAGGGTTGAATGCTACCCCCTAGTCGGCCTCTATCACTTTGGCACTCTCATATCAGAGAGGGTGGAGGCCACCATCCCTCGTTAGCCTTTTTTCTCCTTTGTTTTGTTTTTTTTTTTTTTTTTTTTTTTTTTTTAGCTTTATTTTTCGAAATTATTTGTTTGGATATGAGTTTAACTTTATAAAAGCTCTGTAAGAAAAATATATGAAACTTGTACGGAGTTGGAGAAGAATATCACTCAAGGCCAGGAGTTAAAGATGGGAGAAACTACACTTGTAATGCCGTCGATAATTATAACTTTTTATAATTATCAGGTAGATCTATTGCTAATCATTTATCAAAAATCATATGTATCATGAGATGATCAAATATATTGATATTAAGTATATATATATTTTTTTAGGTAGTTGTAACACAGGGAGATATCATAATAAAAAAAATTGTCATGATGAAAAATCCAGCTGATATGTTGACTAAGCCATTTTTGGTTTTTTAAGTTTAAACATTGCTTGAACTTGATTAGTGTTTGTAATTATTCTTAAAGGTGTTGGATTAGATGTCATGACGACATTTATATTGAAAACTTGATAAAATTTAAGTTAAGGCGAAGATTTGTTGTGTTTTTTGACTTGGTCTTCATCAAGTCATGTGGGCCAACTATGTTTTGTCTTCTCCCAATTGGTTTTGGAGACTATTGCTTCTCTTATCTCTTTTTGGCCTTGCGCCAGCACTTTCCTCTTCCTTTATGAGTGGTTTCCTCAATTAGCCGTATTGGCAATTGACTTTGAACAATATTAAATGAGGAGAAATGATAGGCATCAACCACGTTGTCTATCCAGTGTCACCCGGACAAAATTTTTCTCTAATTCAGGTTTAATGAAATTTTTTAACCCACTCTAATACATAATAAGTGTCATCTATCAATATTCAATTCCTCAAAATTCATTAGTCATTAACTCTCATTCTACTAACTAAGAACTCAAACATTAAACTTTAAATAACTCAATATTAATATATGACACTTGTCATACATTAGAGTTGGTTGAATGAAATTTTCTCCAATTTGAATTAGAGAAAATTTCTGTCCAGTGTCATCCCTTTCTTTCTCCTCGCAATAATGCTGAGATGAAGACGGGAGGGGACAATTTTTCCTTGCCTTCTAGTTACGGAAATTAAACCCACAGGAAGAAGTCACCTTCCTCGAGCTTTGCAAGTGGAAGGCCAAAGAATGCATTTTCTTTGGTAATTTAAGAGAGCTGATCGATGTGAGGTTATGATAATTAAATATGGTGAAATTCAAAAAATTTCTAATGCAATTATTGAGATTTTATCATCTAACATCTTAATATATAATTACGTCAGATATATATATATATATATACACAATTAAAATGAACGAAATTAATGATAAAATACACAACGTTACTTCTAATTAGGCATGAAGCATCTGTACCATACCTTGTGTAGGTGGAGGCGGTGGCACTAGTGATGGAGGTGGCGGTGTTGCCTCAAGTGCAAGGTCATTGTAAGGTTTTATCTCATACCATAAACAACAGCCGGGTGTCCCATACCTCCCTTCCACCAATCCACCAAGAATATGCCCCACAGTCGCCAATAGACAGTTGTTGCATTCCAACTCGTCCAAATCCGGAGTGCACTGCACAAGTGCATATATTGTTTGGAAGCCAGGGGCAACCGCGGTCCCCGCAGCAAACTTGCGAGTAGAATTTCCTGATGCAGCGCTGTTTCTTAGTCGATCTAACAAGCTTCTTAGTACCTGGTTGAACCCTTCTACATCTGAGGCGTTTTGGTTGGCGTAAATGGTAAATGCAGGCTGAGGTTCCATAACGCCAAATATATCTCTGTTTGAGTATCGTACTATACATTCACCGGCCCATCTGACTGCCTCCTTCTGGTTGGGACACTCCTTATGTAAGAGATCGTAACTCGTCGAATTGACACAACTACGGCATTTGTCCGTAGAGATGTCTCCTCTACAAAGTGCAATCGCATTTACTTTGTTTGGGTTTTCTCCGGCGGAGTAATTGTAAAATCCGTAATCAATTAATTGGGTGTTGGAAGACATGGAGGCCATGAGGCTTTTGAGGTTTGCCCCGTAGGTGCTGTTACTGGTGTAGTTATCACCACTGCAGACATGCTGGGCAACCGTGGGAGTAACAGCATGTACGAGAATGAAGCAGCAGAAGAAAAGTAATCTTGAAAAACACATCTTCGTTTTTCCTGATGATCAGTCTGTATATTGGAATGGTTTTTATCATTCCGGTTATATTTTAGTTGAGAAAAGGAGTAATGGACTTGCGCGTTTGCCGTGTTGGAAATTTCTGCTGCTTCTATGTTCAATATTCCAACATAGAAGCATGACTAATTCAAAAATCTAAATGCATTGATCTAGACATGAGTGGTTGTGAACAAACAGAAAATTAAATGATAACCCTTCGTGGAATTCAACATTATGAGTGTCAATGTGTCATTGCGTGTCAAACACGAATTTCTAGATTCATGTCACATGTTTTATTTAAATTTTATATTTAAGACATTTGTGTATATGGTATGGTTGTGGTTTTACCTAGAAGAAAAACCAGATCACCAAGAGTGAATTAGCCACAAAAAATTGCGAGGCAATGGCAACGAATACAACCAAAAAAAGGAAAAAAAAAAAAGAAACAAAAAAAGAGAATTTCTAACTGAATATATATATGAACATATATGCAGCTCGTATTCTTGTTTTATCCTCTCAAATTATAACTTTTAAAATTATTATTAGATTAAACTTTAATAATAATATATACATCTTAAATTTAATGGTATTTTAAAAGTCATATTACATTTGAAAAAATTTTAAAAAAAAAAAAAAAAATTTAAAAAGAATTTTAAATATAACATTACTTAATAAACACCCTTAAGTTAGCCGAAGTTTAAAATGTGGGTCAGCCGAAGGTAGTGGACTTAGATGTGCAGACCAATGAGATTGGGCCTAAGTAGCTTAATAAAAATTAATCAAAGCTTATTGAAGGAGACCAAAGAAGTTGGAAAGATTCTTATCTAGGAACATATATATCATTCCGGTGATTTTCAATGAGAAAAGTAGTACTTGTTTGTTCAATATTCCAAGCACGTACCGAATTAGGTTCACGATGTTGAAAATTTGGAGTCATTTTTCCGTGGTTGAGATATGTTGACGTGACTTTTCCACGCCATCAAGTCTACTTAGTTTTTTTTTTTTTTAATAACGCGTGTGGTATATGCTGTAACTTTTAATAAAAAAGTATGTGTAAATTTACGTGATATCATGACCTTAAAAATAATTAAGAAAAAAAATAAATTATAATTTTTGTCTAATTACTTCATCAATTATGAACGGTTAAATCAGAATGTAAATAGTTTTGTAATAAAAGCTTAGTACCCTAACAGTACTTCTCTTTCCTTATTCAAAATGGCTTTGGTTTTTAGTCGACTTTTTAGCATTTATATTAAGCTCAGATCTTTTCTATTTTACTGAATGAAATAGAGAGGAGTCGATTAATAATTTAGTACGAGTGAGAGGATAAAATTTTTCAAAAAAAAAAATTGTAAAATGATAATTTTATCATCTCCCTTATATTAACTTACTTCTTTTCATTTCAAATGAATTGGAGTGAATTTTTTCCCTCATTTTGCTTCCTGACACAAGCAAGCAAAAGCCCTACGTACAAAGAATAAAAAGAAAAGTTTTGCTCAGTTAGTCGCACAGGGTGAAAGGAAAAAGAGATGAAGCCTAGGATAAGGTTCTTGTGCTTTATTTTGTATAAAAGTTTTAAGATAAAAACTATTTTTTGGTTTACTAAAAAGAAATGTCTCTCTATAAAAATGAAGAAAAAGCCTTTTGTAAGGATTTTGCTGCTTCGATAACATGCTACGGTTGCTACATTTTTTAATAGATAATATTTTTCAAGCCGTTAAAAATAACCTAAATTCACATAATTTTAGAACATACAGATCCTAGTCGATTAGAGAATTAGAGTGAGAGAGAAACAAATCATTCGTTGCTCATCTCAGATAAATTTTTACTCTTTTGTTTTTTTTCTCTTTTCTTTTGGGAAAGAATCTCTTTTTGTTTGAGAGCAAAATGTTGGTGTATAAGAACTATCAGTTTTGAGTGATTTTATTTTTCATTATTTTTTGCACTTCATATTTAGTTAGTAAATTTTTTAGCGATTGCCTTTGCTTGTTGACGTACCTCAAATTAAGCTAACCACGTAAATTCTGATATGTTTATGTGTGAACAACAGAGATAATTCGAAGTCTGAAGTAATCTTCTTAATTAATTAGCCGGAGCGGCTCCTCTCGAAAGCCTCATGTTTCCTCCCATTTAAAGCTATAATTAAACAACGTTAGTCATCTCCCCCAAAAACTCTGTTAACGTTAGTGTTAGCCTTGTTCTCCTATTGAGCAGCCACAATCAAACTCACAATGGAATTGAGGCATACAATCTTCTCCATAGTGTGTCGGACTCAGTCGGAGCTCCAGCAACCCTTTGAGATCCAGAACCCTCAACCACGCGAACGGCCGTAAGAGCGCAGTGTGGGGTCCCTCGAGCGAGATGACCTCGAGAAATGCGATCTTCTTTTAGAGCTCAGAGGCTGCAACTTGTCCATGTCGGCAGCCAGAGGGTTGGTGGTTCATATGCCATAGAAAGCTAACGTAGGCTAACGTTGACGTTAACAAGATATTTGGGGGAGATGACTGACATGGTTTAATTCTAGCCTTTAGATTGATCTCTCTAAAGTGCTGCCATATTCCTATGCTTCTTCTTCTTCTTCTTCTGTTTTTTTTTTTTTCGGATGAATACCGTACTCTTACGCTTGATTATTCTTTCATCCTACGTGCGTGATACTGTTACTTTCTGCTTAATTAATTTCTATACGTTGACTAGCTTACCGGGGTCGCGGATGGTGGGAGCATTCCAAGCATTCAGACTGTTCAAAACAGCTAACTGTTGATCGCAATTGATAAAAGTAGTTTATTATATACTATGGGCGTGTAACAATAACTCAGTGAACATCCACTAGGTTAAACCATGGTGTATTATTTCATGGATATTTCATTTAATATGCTGCGATTATTTCATGGCATATTTTACATTATATCGGTAGGGAATAACCGACCAAGACCGAATTAGCCAACAGAAAAGAAGGGGGGGGGGGGGGGGGGGGGGTGGGGAAGAAAAGAAAAAGGGGGAACAAAAGTTGCAAGAGGCAATGAATTTCTTCCACTCCTCTCATTCAATTTCCTGGTATTGCCACTTTTTCCACGTTCACATTGAGGCCCCCTACTTGGGGCAAGGATGCAACACCGTATTTGGCCCTTCCAAGACGGAGCTTTTCCTAAGATTTGCCTAACATATTAGCCAAAAACATCACAAATTAGAAGCAATCTAAAGCAATATACCTTCTTTTTTTCATTTCATTTATGTCTTCTTTTTTTATGCCAAACAACCACCTTAGTGCGATCCTATAAACTTGTAATATAATTTAGACAACCATTAGTTAAAAATTATTGAATTAAGCTAACTTCAACCTCTCATTGGCTGCCCAAAAACGAAAAACCAAAAAGATCTTCTCATCAAAATGATAAGGCCGGATCATTAGCTACTCCTCCAGGGATAGGATCTCTCCGATTTCGTGGTCTAATCCTACTAATTAAAATCAGTGGCGGAGCTAGCACTTTAGTTTCAGGGGGGTTCAAAAAAAATTAAAAAAAATAAGACAAGGTTTTTCTATATAAAATTTCTTTAGATTTCATCTCTATCATTAGCATGTATAATTAGATTTTTTTTTTCCTTAAGCAAGGATCTACTGGCAGATTTGTTAAATCTACTTCGACACGTGTTCGTTTAGATACTCTTATCTGGTTCCCTACATTTACTCCATATTTTGAAGATAAAATTACTTTTATCTACTTTAACTATCAATTTTTTTTAATCACCTACATCCGGCTCTTTAAACTAAAGATATAATTTCACTTTTTTTTATTTAAATATAATAGTTTTAAGAAAATGGGAAGAGAAAAACAAATTGGAAAAAACAAAAAGTTAGAGAGAGAAATTAATATTTTATTAGTTTAAAGAGGAGTAGGGAGCTATTTTATGCTCCCTACTTTTTTTTTTTTTTTTTTAAGTAAAGAGCTGGATGGAAGCAACAAAATGGTCTAAAATGAATTTTGACTCTTTAAAGTATGAAAATTTATACTTTAAAGAACTGAATGAGAATACTCTTAAAATTTAATTAGAGCTCAATAGAATCATTGTTATTCTCCAAGTCTCTAATTGCCTGGATCGTGGCCCATAAGACTAGCCCATTATCTAAGATGGTGGAAACTAAACTCATTAATTGATAACTAAACCATTTACTTGTGAACTGAACCATCCCTTGAAAAGTGACTAGTTGCCTTGGAGTGCTCATTGGTTGGCTAGTAGCAGTAGGTTGGTGCTTCCTTCTTTCCATGTGTAATACATTTAAAGACTTGTATACCTAATACCAAAAAATTCCCCCAATTCTCGCCCATTTGCTTTGGTATTAGTTAAGCGGTGTGTTTTTTAGTAAACAAAGCTGTGCATTTTGAATAAAAAAAATACAAGACTTGTGTCTTCAACCTTGGTCTTCGTCAACCTTTGTAAACCTAAATTACCACAACGCCCTATTCCTGCAACATTGACGGAAAGAAAATCACGGCTGCGTGAGTCATAAATTCCAGATCTCTTAGAAAATATTTGCCCCCAGATAAGTGCTGAGGGTGGGCAATCAAAGAATTCAATAGAATTTTACTAGGTGTAAGAGAAATTTTTGGGAGTTGAGGGGGCATTTGACCCCTCTCGACCACCCCTCCCTTCGCCCCTGAATAAAATGAATGCAATGAGTAAATTCAGGCTACAATTCCCTCCGAAAATTTTAGTTTAATACAGTGAAAATCTCAATAACAACAATCAAGTTTAATTTAGTTATCAACTTTAAAGCCAAACACAACGGATATCAACACCAAAATCAAAGCAAGTATAAAACAAATTAACACCGAAATTTTGGTAACAAAGTAAAATTTTATATAACTCTCAAAAATAAAAGGGAAAATACAATTAACCCCCCCCCCCCCCCCCTGCAAGCGGAATCTGACTTTTTTTTATAATCTTGCTCCAAATGTTTTCAAATTGGCAATGTGCCCCTAGTCAAGTTTTCTGAGTTTTGAATGTGGCTTATCGTTAGGATAAAATTCACTTTCTCCCCTAACGTAAAATGCCGGCATGTGTGTTGACGTATGATTTTTTCCAATCGGTCTTTCCAATTACCTCTACTTGACACGTGATTTTTCCAGAAAATGCCCTTATTTTTTTAAAAAAAAAAAAGGACAAAAAAATAGAAACAATGAATATATATACTATATACTATATAATATATAGGGGTGGTTGTAGCCACCCATGGCCATTTTGGCGGGTGGCCGACGCCACCCGTCTAGTTTTAGCCAGTTGGGAGTGCTTGCACCTGCCATTCGGTTAGTGGGGATGCCTCAACCCCCTTGGCGAAATTGAGATGGCGACGCACCCCCAACACGCGCGCACGGCGCCTCGCGCGCCGAGGCCTCTGGGGGTGGTTTCGACCGTATATGAACGCTTAGGATTTACCGAAGCACTACTATTGGCCCATACGGCACGTGTTACGATTCTTTTTTTTTTTTTAAGGGATAATGGGGCAGTTTGGACTTTTCATCCCCAAAACCCATGTGCGGTGCACGTGCCATCAGAGAAGATGGAATTGTCTGACGGAATTGTCTAACGTATGAGCTACATTGCAAAATGCAAAAACTTAGTAGAAGTATATTGCCAATTTTTAAACATTAAAAGATAATATTGAAAAAACAGTCAAACTTCGAGAGGGTTAAATGAATTTTTCCCAAAATAAAACTACTATGGGGACAACTAATCCAAAAGGCATCCACAATATAAGACTTGTGTTACTTATTGTTTTCTACTTACATAACCTTTGTAATTTGAAAACCCAATCTCATAACCCTGGGCAAATGACTTGTTCACTTCCTACCGCAATAGTTCTAGAACCTTTGGCCTTTTTCTATATGGAACAAGGAGAATGTTTGTAACTATTTAGGCTCAAGAACAATATGAAAAATCTCCAATACTAATGAAAAATAGCCTTTCTAAATGTCTGGAAGTCGTGGATTATGAAGCTTATATAGATTAGGAGAAAACATGGATTTTTAGACTTAGTTGATTAGGGTTTTAGAGCTGTTTTGTTGGATGCGTCAGGACTTGGTGCAAACGAGCCAATGAACGGGCTATTATGTCCCAATTTTCATACTTCTATTGATAGCCTGTTTTGACCCAACCACATCAGAATTGGAAACTTTATGAAAAAAAAAAAAAGAAGTTGTAGAGTTAATTTTGAATCAGCTTTCCAACACCACCGAATTTACCTTCATCGGATGCTTGAATCAAAAGATATGGACAGTTTACTCTGACTAGGTCTATGTTGGACAACATACACGAACTCAAGTTCTCATGTCTTGGATCAACTTTTGCACCGATTTAACCCTAAATTTAAAACTTACAACCAAACATGTTTTAACACTTTATTTGTCAACACAAAAAACTTAGCAACCTTAACTCTCAAATAAAAAGGCAATAACAGAACATTTTGTCCTATAAAAATATTAGGAAAGAATACATAGATAAAGATCCTCAGCAATTTTGATTTCCTAGATTGCTAGCAATTTGAGTAACAAAACTGGGAGAACCCTTAAAGGGCCCACCTGTCTGATCAAGTCTTGAGTAGCCCACCATCTTGTTGCGACAAGTGGGCCCCATAGACGTTATCTCACATTTGATGCCCAAATTGTTAACAAATCGAGCAACAAATTTCTAGGGATCTAGATTTGGAATACACGCTACTAGAAAACCAATGTTTATCGAGGTTTAATTTACCGACATTGACTCTATCGACGTCCACAATAGCCCAATCTATCAACATTAACTCAAAGGTAGCTCTTTCTCTTTTGGCTTACCTACTAGTATTCAATGAGTTAATGCTATGCCCATACATACTACCAAGACATTTGAATCCAACTTATAGGCCACCCCTCCCGAGACTCGACTACAAAGTTGCATCCCATTTAATTCCATTCTTAATGAGTTGCGTTTGATCCCATATTCGACGTGGTGACAGCTTTGATACCAAATGAGATAAACTTTGGATAGAACTCACCCTTGAAACCGATTTGCAACCAGAGGGTGCCCAATAGCATATATACAAACAGTAAAGATTTCACTTAAACCATGTAGGACGCCTAGTATTGTAACATGTATGAACCGCTCCTCCTCTAGAACATGTACCAAGAGGGCTTTTGATTTAATCATGTCTTAACATATTTTCTGTAACAAAAAACTGAATCCCCAATGTCATGGAATTGAAATTTAATGAAAGAAATGATTCAATATATCATTAATAACAGTATATTTTATCTTCTTAAATAGAGAACTCTTGGTATATTTTAGCGAGGATATAGCTTAGTAATTGAAACCTCATTTTTCAAGGCTTCGATAGAATTGCTTCCAGATTGATCTGACCGTATCACCCTAATATTCCACTCCCTTTGAGACGTCATGTCTGATATAGTGCTCCTGCCCATAAGAAATGCAGGTTTTTTTGGTACGGAAAGAGTGATAGAGTCTCTATTAAGCATAAGAATGACCGAAGCCATTGTTGGTCTATCAGTTACATTTTCTTGAACACATAGCAACCCAATGTGGATGCATCTCAATATTTCAGTTGTTGAACTAGCCCTCAATGTGGGATCTACAAGATTTAAAGTTATCCCTTCCCTCCAATTTTTCCATGCCTGCAACATAATTACGTAGGCAGACAATATCAAGATAATATTAGTTTATTTTGTCAATATTATGTGCCACTTTCAAGGTAGAAAAGAAATATACACGAAGATAATTGTACTTACATAGTTGAGAAGGCCTTCTTCACTCTCTCCTTTTCGAAAAGAATTGATTTTTGTCCCACTCACAATCTCTAGGACTAAAACACCAAAACTAAAAACATCGGATTTTACTGAAAAGCATCCATGCATTACATATTCTGGGGGCATATACCCACTACATACAAACATCAACAATATCAGTTTAAATTGAATGATAATATAGCTTTCTACATATTTATATTTTAAAATTTCTTCAATTTCATCTAATTTATGGGAGATGGATTCAAGAACTTTTATGTTAACATTTCTATAAAGTAAATATTAGTGTTACTGATACATATATAGCATGCTATTTATGATTATTAGCTTTGACCTACGTGGATATACTTACTAGGTCTCCATGATTTGCTTTGTATTGTCTTGAGTTTGATCTAGCTCAAACAATTTTGCTGTGCCGAAATCTGAAATCTTAGGATTCATATCTGCATCTAATAAAATGTTACTAGGTTTTAGATCGCGATGAATAATACGAAGTTGAGAATCTTCATGAAGGTAAAGAAGTCCTCTAGCAATGCCTCCTATAATTTTATAGCGTCTTTCCCAATCCAGAAGTGCACGCTTGATTGGATCTACATATTCATGCAAGCATATGATTTTGTTAAACCAATAATTGTGGAGGACTAGACAATTGATTTAGAAAATTACCATGAGTATATTTTAACATTTAAGTAGAAGTGCAACCATACCACATATGAATTTGTCGAGGCTTGCATTAGGCAAAAACTCATAGACTAGAATCCTTTCACTTCCTTCCAAGCAGAATCCTACGAGGCTTACCAAATTCCAATGTTGAAGCCTAGCCACTAACACAACTTCAGTCTTAAATTCTAGGTCTCCTTGTCCAGAAGGTTTGAGCACCATCTTTACACTATTTCTTGTCCATTTGGGATTTACCCTGAAAAATGGAAATCATAGCATTTGTAAACCTCAAGAAATTATAATTAGGGATTTAACATGTTTATAATTAATAAAATACAATATACTTTCTACTCAATAATGGCCACATCACCTTGTAAACAGCACCAAAATCCACCTTGTCCAAGTTTTTTTGCAAAAGTCTCAGTGCAACTGCTAATTGCTGCCAAAGTCAAATTGACAATGATCAGACTACTAATTTCACTCCTCGGCTTCACTTGAAACAATTTCTAACTTACTTTTAACTTTCTTCCTTGGCCTTCCTCACTCTTAAATAGAATATGCAAATGCTATGCGATGATTACTTACAATAGAAAACACAGTCAACACGACATAACAATTGCAGATGGAATGATGTTTCTTTCGCATACACCAGAAGTATTATGTTAATACATTCCAAATCTGGGATTTGATTATTAGTCAATATTTTTGAGAAAAGTAATTCAATAATTAGGAAGTATTTGAAATCTAACAATCTTGTGTAGGTAAAGAAGCAAAACAAAACACCCTCTCGAATACAAAATAACTTAGATGGAAGTCATAACTTTTCACAAATAATTTGTATGACTTAAGCATAAAACTGGTACCATTTTCATACTTTTAAGTGTTAAATTGTAGGAAGATGAGATATTGAATATGCTTAACGTACAAAATGGCGGGGTGGGTAATTGGTAATATTTATGTGGGAGGTGGTATGACTGGTTAAAGTGGTTCGAACCCCGATGTCACTGTAATTGTGGACTTAGGAGTGAGTTCATTAGGCCTAACAGATAAACCTTCTGGATTTTAAAACTTGACTTAAGACTTTGCGATAAGTTGATTATATATTTAAAATATTGCCATCAAACTAGAAAATCTCATTCCAACATGCCAATATTTACTATTAGCTTGGTGGTTTGATAGGCTATGACAATTACTAACCTATTGCCTTTTTATGATTTTGGGCAACGCCTTGTAAGAAAATATTTAGATTTAATTGACGGAATACGGAATATATTAGGGGATGATGTCGAAAACTGTATAGCTACTGCCTATTAGTATACCTACGACATTGATGGAAGAAGCTTGCAGCCTGGCCTGAAATTGTTTAAACTGGTAGGGAGATACCTCTAACTGCGTAAGTCAATAAGAGACTTAAGAAAACTCTTTCTCCAATAAAGAAGAAATAGGTTATCATACGTGCCTTATATTGAATTTAGGACGTGCTTACCTTCCCCCTTCTGTATTCTGCTTTTCGCCAATTGAAAGGTCGTGTCTTCTTGTACAGTTCTACCACGTATCATCATTTGGCTAGATGGCATGTGAACAAAACTCGTGGGAGATAGGCTCACCGGGTTCAGCAAGGGGTTTCCTGATAACCTCTGAGGGGGGTTGTCTGATAACCTCTCACCACCGTTGTGGGTTAGGACAACATTTAATAGTTATTTCCCAATGTAGACGAGGGGGAGGGGGGAGGCATTTACTGCCCAACTTCTCTTGTGACAGAGCGAGGAGTGAGCAAGGCATTTTAAATGTCAACCACCCCTTTGTGACAAATTGGGGACGGGGAGGGGGGTGCACAAGTTTACTTCCCTTCGTGGTTTTACTAAAAGTCTTATTGATATGCCCAATCCTTTCACTTTTTCATAAGGAAGGGTTGTCGGCTGCTATACGACCTTACTACATGTGCTTTCCACGCAGCTATTGCAGACGGGTTGGATGAGACGCTTGGGCTTGGGGCAAGGGGCCATGGCTGGAATTTGAAGCCGACTGTGTAGAATTGATGCTTCAATTATTGATGACTGCCACATAGGGTGGTTGGGTGACGTCTTAAATGCACGGGAAAGTTTTACAAACATTTGGGGTTCCCACCGTTACGGGCCTCTCTTTCTGCTTTCAATGACACATGGGGGAGAATGGTGAATCGTCTCTTGAACTAGATCCATTTGGGCTAGGAATCCCTTTAAATCTATGCCAAAATTTCACTTTTCTTCATTCATGCTTTTCTGTCTTCTACATCTTTACCTGCAGCTTTCTTCTCTGCATTTCTTTTTTTTTTTCTTCTCGCCAATTTCGGGAAGGGATTGACTCGCAAAGGATGTTTTGTCCCTTTGTCTCAAGTACTGTGTTTGTGAGGGGGTACTTCGGCGCTCTATCTTCAAATGAAGTCATCTGGAGGTACTTTCATTCCCCAAAATACCATATTCCTTCCTCTGTGACTCAGCGGGCTCCTAGACCGGAAGAAGTCGGTCATCGTCCCTTTCGGGTTTCCAAAGAAGTGTGTTTTTTTTATGTGGAAATCACTCCTTGGCCGACAAATTGGGGGGGAGGGGGGGGGGGGGGGATTCACAATTTCTTCCCTTCGGTTGGGGTTTTCTAAAAGTCTATTGATATGCCAATCCTTTCACCCCCCTTCAGGTTAAGGGAAGGGGTTGTGTGCTATACGACCATTACTCACATGTGCTTCCACGCAGCTATTTGGAGACGGGTTGATGAGACTGCTTGGGGCTGGGCAAGTGACCATGGCTGAAACTTTGGAAGCCACTGTGTAGGAATTGATGCTTCTTCAATATTGATGACTGCCACATAGGGATTTTTGAGTTGACGGTTCTTAAATGCACGGGAAGTTTTACAAACATTTTGGGGTCCCACCGTTACGGGGGACCTCTCTTACTGCTCTCAATGGGAACACATTGGGAGAATGGTGATTCGTCTCTTTGAAACCTTAGGATCCATTTGGGCTAGATATCCTTTTAAATCTATGCAAAAATGGTCACTTTTTCTTCATCCATGACTTTTTGTGTTCCTACATCTTTACCTGCATGCTTTCTTCTCTGCATGTTCTTTTTTTTTCTTCTCGCCAATTTCGGGAAGGATGACCGCAAAGCGATGTTTTGTCTTTGTCCAAGTACTGTGTCTTGAGAGGGGTACTTCGGGCGCTCTATCTTCAAAGAGTCGATCTGAAGTTACTTTCATTCCAAAATACCAATTCCTTCCTCTGTGACCAGCGGGCTCCGTAGACCGGGGAAGAACGTGGTCATCGTACCCTTCGAGGTTCAAAGAAGGTGTGTTTTTATAGGGTGGAAATCCTGAAGGCTAGCATGAGGTTCTCATACTTGCTTCCGATCCGCAGTCATTCCTCGGCTTATTTGAATTTGAGTCTTGGGGCCCAACCTTGGGTCGGATAGCTGCGAGGATTCTCCTAGCTTGTGTTTTATTTGTGGGCTGATGGTCCTTGATGGTTGGCCTTAACTTGACAATCCGAGATTCTTGTACCGCTATCCGGTTGCGAGAAAAGGCCAAGGAGTTTTGGAGCTTTCATTCGGCCAAGACCAATTGGGATTGGTGGATCTGTTTGAACTATTCTAGTAATTAAGAGATGCTATGAAAAATTATTACTTGTCTCATCGATGGCTAGGGAGTTCTGTGAATCGGAACGAACTTTGGACAGAGAACGACAGAGGGTTGAGGCCCTGATAAAGTGGAGCTTATGTCCCTTCCCAACCCATGGAAAAGAGAACAGTTGAAAACTGTATGATACGGGTAGTGAACCACTATACACCTCGAGGATATTTATACCGGGAGACCACCAAGTCGTCAGGACGTCGAAGAGCCCCTTACCTGGGAGGCCTCCTTTTCTAAAATAGAAGTAACCACTTGGCAGTTCTAGAGAGCTGAGGTAGGAAGCACCACCTTCTACTTAAGGCAATTAATTGGATGCGTGATTCTCGCCAAGAAGAGCGCTCGACTAGGCAAGAAATGGGTCTTGACTGGGGATAGAAGGATGGTTACATCTAGGTTGAAGTGGTTAAGATATATATGTAGACTGGCACAAGTATTATGGGGTGTAACATGTTAGTAAAGGTTTCAGCAAAAAACTTGTAAAGCAAATACTCTTACATATCTGGAATTTTTTGCATGAATTTGTAGTAAATACTCTTCCATCTATTATTTTTACATGCATTTGTAAGTACTATTCTTACAAATAGGATTATTTTTACATGGCATAATAAGTAAATCCTGTTACCAGCAAATTATTACTATTGGTATGCATTTACGTACGTAATTCATAATATTAATATTTTATCATGAATATTTTGTTGGATTTATCAATATTTGCAATTGAGAAAAAGGTTTTGAAAAGAAATTTTCATGAAAGGTATTACATGGATAACGCTATTTTACAAAAACAATTTTATGAATAAAAAAAGTTATAAAATTTACAATACCAAATGGTTTACCTTAGGCAAGCCTTTAGGTTCAATCAGGATTAACACGGTTCGAAACCCAGGGTTAAAGCGTGGGGTAGTGAAGCTCAAATTGGTCCAAATTGAATGGGATAAATAATTTGGTTGCCCAGATTTTGGCCGGGTGTTGGTGCGCTCAAACAAGCCTAATCCAATTGGTTAAATCTACAAAGCCCTAGAACAGGGGTGGTTTGCTGAACCCTTTCAGTTGAATGGAAGAGGACATTCGACAAAGGCAATCTATAATGGGATTAACTGCCAGAGTCTTTGTTGGAGCCGGGGTTTTGTTTTGCCTCTACCCTTTTGGTTAAATAGGAGAAACATTCAACACCCCTCATGTACGACTAGGGCAATGAGTTCAACACAAAACTAAGGGGAGACTATTTTAGTACAATTATAGTTCTATGTTTTCACATGTGTTAGAAACGTGAAATCATAAAAGGTTTCTCTATCACTTTTAAAACATTCAATAAAAAAGGGATCTTATTGCATAACAAAAAAAAAAAAAAATAGAGTTAATCTTTTTAACAGGTTCACACTACTTATTGAACGTGGACTCACAGTTCTACCTCTAAATTATTAACATTTACATTTGTTAGGAGGACACAAATCTAGGAAGGCTCGGAAGGTTTTGGACTTACTATCTTAGAAGTTAAAGAGACATTAGTATTTTGAAACCCATTACGAAAGGCTTGGCAAGGGGTTTGCAAATTTGGGTTGTACGTATAGTTCATCTTTGTATATGGGTTTAAATTAATTTAGGAAGTATGAACCAATGTAAAGTAGAATGTAAGTCATTAAAACAGAGTTATACAGTTATGTAATAAATATAAAATGAGGTTTATGGTTAGTGCTCTCGGTATGTTTTTTCAGTTATAATTATGTTGCTATTCTTAAAGTTACGTAAATAGATGTAATGCCTCAGGAAAGGAAGAAAATAAATAAATTAAATAAAGTTGGGCCCTTAACACAAAAACCCCGGCCCTTTGCCCCATAGCTAGTTCTCCTCTCCTCTCCTCCCTCCCACCCCTCTCTCCCTCCAAAACGGTTATTAGAGTAGCAAACCTTTCCCTTTTGGCTACATGCATGGTTTGGTTCGGCCCAACCTAAACCGCCGTTTTGGGTCAATCCAATGGCATTTCATATAGGTGAAAAATGGTATAAGTTTAGGATCCGAATTGGCTTAAGGGGTATCATGAGCAGTAGAGCATCGACTACTTACCTAAGGGGCTAAAGGGCTAAGGTCGGGGCTCAAGTTGAAGGGCTTTATAAAAACAACAAACGAAATATCGTGAAGGCCTTTATATATAAAATAAAATAAAATAAAATAATTAAATTAAATTAAATAAAAAAAAAGTGCAAAAACCAAGCCTATTGCGGCTAAGTTGCAGACCTGCTGTGGGGGGCCCACTCTTTAAAAAAATTAAATTAAGGTTTTTCACTTTTTCTTTTTGAAATAACCCTGGAGAGCCAATTTAAAAAAGAGAAACAACTAAACCTCAAGGGCTTAGCTATCTGCTAAGTATTATCATTAACGTAGTTGCGATTTGCGATCAATGTAGTTCTTTCAAGAAGCAGAATTTATCAAAAACATTTTGAGGTTATGTAATCAAATTTTTTAACATTGATTAAGTTTTATATTATTTGATCTTTTAAATATTTAATTAATTATTTATAAATATTATATATTTTTGTTCAATATTTTGATTATATGGAAATAAAAATTGTAGTTACTTTGAAATATATAGAAAACAACAATGATTCTATTGGAGTACTAATTCAAATTCTAAACGACTCAAGTCGAGGATAGATTTAGCAAGATTAATTAGTATGGAAGACTCGTCGATGGCAATTGAATAATTAACTTCATTAGGCGTTAACAAAATAAATTTGTAGTTACATTTACATGTTTTAAATAATAATTACTTTTGTTGGAATGTTTATTTATTTCGTTATTATATTCTCTAATATTTTAAATTAATTTTTGTTCCTACTTTAGTTTTTTTTTTTATTATTTAAAAAATAATAATCTTAACCCCCTATGAATCAAAATTTTAACTCCGCCACTTATTGAATTCTACGTAACCTCTCTTTTAAACTTTGGGTTAAATTTTACAAAATTTAAGCAACCTTAAAATAAAGGGATCCTCAATCCGTAGAGACACAAAAGATACACAGCCAGCTTCTGAATATTACGGTGTTGAAGCAACCTCATACTCGATCGCGTGGGCTCCTTTGGTCAGTTAGTTTATGCATATGATTTTCCAACACGTTTATGGGGTCGTAAAGAGTGGCAGCTGGTGGGCACTACTCGCAATAAATGCATGCTGGAGATGCAGACAGGGGAGGCGGACAACTTTCTTGCCTTTTTTTAGGTTACGAAAAGTTAACCCCACAGGAAGAATCACCTTCCTCGGGGCTTTGCAAGTGGAAGGGCAACAAGAATGGGGATGAGGCTTACAAACTTACAGCATGGTAAGTCGCTAGAAAAGTTAAGGGCCCAAATTCAACTTAAAATAATTTGAATACATCTACAAAGGTATATATATATATACTACTATAATATATATTATATATATTATATATTATATAGAGGTAAATAAGGTCGTAAGCTGGGCACTAGTTGCAATAATGGCTGAGACGAAGACATTGTTAGGAAACCGCCAGGGCGAAAAAAG
>FXXK01001228.1:63546-85308 GCA_900184695.1 Betula pendula
CAGAAGACCGAAAAGAAGTCACCTTCCTCGAGCTTTGCAAGTGGAAGGCAAAGAATGCATTTTCTTTGGGTGGTAGCTAAATATGAGGTATGATAAATATGGCGAAATTCAAAAAATTTCTAATACATGCAATTATTCAGATTTTATCATCTTAATATATAGGAAAAAATGTAAAATTAATCCACGTGGTTGGACTAAATTATAAATCACTTCTTTTGGTATCAAAATGAACTCAGAAGTCGTTGTGGTATCAAAATAATTTGTAATTTAGGTCAACAACATGACTGATTTTGCATTTTTTCCTAATATATAATTATGTGAGATATAATAATTTTTTTAAAAAAATAAATAAATACCGAACGTCTAAAGATTATATAATAAACACCAAAATAATAAACAAGATTTAAACTATTTTATTTCATAAATAATAGTTAAAATTTCAAGAATTCTATCATAAATTAAACTTAGGGAGAAATTTCAAGAATTTTATCCGACGAAAACAAACAAATTAAACAAACAGATATATGTCTATTGGGACAATTCTTTAAGAAATCGTGACTCGAGCGAATTGACACAACTACGAATTCCTCCCCGGCGAAGTGTCTCCTCTACAAAGCATAATCGCGTTTACTTTGTCAGGAGTTTCTCGCGGAGAAATTTTAAACCCGTAATTAATCAATCTCGGTGTTGAAGACATGGAGGCTAGGAGCTGTTGAGGTTTACCCTGTATGTACTGTTACTGTACTGTCGTATATACCATTTTCATTACGCAGACCTGGGCAACCGTACGAGTAGCAGGATGTATGAGAAAGAAGCACAAGAAGAAAATTAGTAATCTAAACAACACATCTTCAATTCCTGTGTTCGGTGTTCTCTCTGTAGGCTTCCTTATCTAGGAACCTATATATATATATATATATATATTATATATATATATATATCATTCCGGTGATCTTCGTTGAGAAAAGTAGTAATGGACTTATTCAATATTCCGAGCACCGAATTAGTTCACGATGTTTGAAAATTCGGAGTCATTTTTTCAGTGGTTGAGATAGTGTTAAGTGACTTTTCAACCCTTTTCTTTTTGAAAAACGCGTGTGCGTGGTATATGCTGCAACTTTTACTAAAAAAGTGATTTGCAAATTTAGTGAAATTCATAATTTTAAAATAATTAAGAAAATTGATAAATCATAATTTCTGATTAGTTACTTCATCATATTTGAACTGTTAAATTGTAATGTAATAATTTTGTAATAAAAGCTTAGAACCCTAGACGACTTTGGTTTGAACCAACTTTCTAGCATTTATATTCGGCTCTTCATTTTGTTTCCTGACACAAGCAAGCAAAAGCCCTAAACTCACGTTACAACAACAAAAGAATAAAAGGATGAGGAAAATAGAGTCGTCACTCATCTCAGATAAATTTTTACTTTTTTTTGGGGGGGGAAGGGAATCTCTTTTGTTTGAGAGTAAATTTTTGGTCGAGTTTTGAGTTTTGTGTGGTTTTTTTTTTTTTTGGTACTTCATATTGGTTAGTAAATTTTTCATAATCACCTGTGCTTGTTGACGTGTCTCAAGCGAACTACGTAAATTCTGATATTTTTATTGGTGATTGTTTTATTTTATTTATCATAATTGTATCAATTGCACAACAAAATAATTTGAACTATGAAATAATCTTCTTAATTAGCAGGAGCGGTTCCTCTCGAAAGCTCCTGCAGTTCCTTCCCATTTTTAAATTGGAAGATGTCAATGTGTGAAGTCTGAACTTTTATAGATATTGTTGAGGAGGTCGAGGAAATTCCCAAGTGACCTAGTTACTACCCGTGAAGTTTACAAGAGGCTCAGTTTTTTTAGAGGGGTCGACTTTTGTTGATATCCAACCATTGACATGAATGCCGTCTGTGGCATCTTTAGAGTTTGTAGAGAAAATATTGATATAGAGTATATAAATGAATTTTTATTTATATATATAAGATGTCTTCAGTTTAGAGCGCTGGTAATAATGCTTTATTTATAACCGTGAGTTTGTTCTAGAAAAAAAAAAAAAAAAAAAAGTGAGTTTGTGCATGGTTTAAAAGAAGGGGGGGGGGGGGGGGGGGGTTGGGGAAGATACATAAAACTTCCACCGCAAGAATGGGAGAAAAATTAGTAACATTTACGTGAAACATGAGTTTATTCTGCATCTCGACCAGGGGTGGTCAACCTTAGGCTCACCTAAAGGCCCCCAATTTAAAAGGCCCCTCAATTAATAAATATTAATGAATTTTTTTTTCTAAAAAAAAAAGTATAAGCCTTAATTATAATAAATATTCTCTAATTAAGGCCCCCAATTAATAAATATTAATAAAGACTTATTACACAAAAAAATATTTGGTCCTAATTATAATTAATATTCTCTATTAAGGCCTCAATTAATAAATATGATGAAATCTTATTCCATAATATTAATATATATATACGGCCCTACTATAGTCAATATTCTTTAATTAAGATCCAAAATTATGGTAAAATGTAAATAAGTATTAATAGTGGCTTTTGTCCACATGTAATAATTAATAATTATGGTAAATAATTATTATAGTCAATATTCTCTAATTAAGGCTCCAAATTATTATTGGAGCCCAACGTTCACAATAAAATGGAAGAAACAAAATTAATGTTAAGAATATAAAAGTTCTAAATATTTTATTCAATACGAACTTCTCTCTTTTATAAGTCTTTAAGATACAAATCACTAGACGATGATATTTGCAAAAAAAAAGTTTATCTTAAGGTTTTCATAAACCAATGATATTTATTATGAATTAATGGTTAGATTTATTTCAGAATTAAAAAGTTTTTAAAAAATTTTACAAATAGAGAAAGTGTTCAAATTGACACATTATAATTATATAAAAACTTAATTCTTTTCCTAATGCCTGTATCGTTATAGAATTTATTGAAATACCTATTACAGTTGCTTCTGCATAAAGAAGTTTTTCAAAATTAAAATTGATAAATCTTGGCTAAAATCAACATGTTACAAGAAAAAGTTAAATGATTAACCATAGTATCAATGAAAAGGAAATGTTAGAAAACATGATATAAAACTGAATACGTAATTTTGCATCACAAACAAGAAAATGATTTTTAAAATTTAATATTTAATTAATATTAATTTAAAAAAAAAAAAAAAAAAAAAACTCATTTAAAATTCTCGCCTTAGGCCCCGAAATGTATCGAGCCGGCCCTGATCTCGGCTTTAGATATATTTAAGTCATGGCGTTACAGTAATCCCTTTTTAAATTGCAACAGGGACAACAAGCTCACAAAGCAAAGTAAATGATGGATAACCCTCCAAAGACTCGTACAAATAATCCTAGAGAAAAAGGCTAGTGGTGATTTGCTAAAGGCTTCCCCTTTCTGAGGCAATATAACCAAGAAAGTCTTTCAACATGGATAACCACAAAATGATTTTTCTAAAAGAACACATGCTAGCTATCGGCCTTGAACCATTGTAACAGTAACATTGTTAACGGAGCATTCACTTAGGTTGTGTTGAGAGGAGCCAGCATCTAGGGCGATTGGTCTTTCGGTGAATGCAGGTTGCTTTGGAAGAGGCAGATCATTTGTCTCACTTTTAAGCATGGAAATAATAATGGATACAGTTGGCCTATCTTTAGCAAATTCTTGCACACACAGCAACCCGACATGTATGCAT
The DNA here is from genome assembly GCA_900184695.1 of Betula pendula. Lineage (NCBI taxonomy): Eukaryota > Viridiplantae > Streptophyta > Magnoliopsida > Fagales > Betulaceae > Betula > Betula pendula. The sequence continues at coordinate 67,250 of FXXK01001228.1, forward strand.
CTCAAAATTTCCATTTCAAAGCAAGATTCACGTATCATCGGGTCTGTTAATGCCACTACGTTGTCTGCATTCCACATTTGCCATGCCTGAAAACATGAATACAAGATTGAAATTCTTAGCAATGGAAGTTCTTAAAAAATGAGGCAATGAGATAAGGGAGACTTACAAATCTTAGAAGGCTCATCGCCTGCTCATCATCATAAAAGCTAGTGTTTTTTCTTCCACTAACTATCTCCAGTAACAACACTCCAAAACTAAAGACATCTGATTTCTCTGAAAATCTCCCTTCCATTGCATATTCAGGGGACATGTAGCCGCTGAATTTTAACAATATATAAGACACATCCAAAATCTTGTTATCTCATTTGTTAGGATTAGTATCTAAATCAATTTGGCCAAACATAGGTACTTACTATGTTCCAACGACCCTTGTAGTATTGGCCTGATTTTCATTGCCTCCAAAAATCCTAGCCATACCAAAATCTGATATTTTTGGATTTAGCTCTTCATCCAACAAGATGTTACTTGCCTTTAGATCTCTATGAATAATCCTTAATCTGGAATCCCTATGAAGGTACAGCAGACCTCGACTGATTCCCTCGATAATGTTGAAGCGTCTTCTCCAATCTAGTAGTTTTGGTTGGACTGAATCTAATGAAATTATTCAAACCAAATAAGAAAAAAAAAAAAGCTGCACTCGGATTAAACTTGTAAGGATAACGAACGTCATGTTTGTTCACAACCAAGAATATCATTCCCTTTTGTCTCTTGATGTAGATAATTTTATATTGTAATACTGGAAGATACAAACAAAGGGCGTCAGCATGAACTAATTACCAAAGAGAAATGCGTCCAAACTATTGTTTGGCATGTATTCATAGACCAACATCTTTTCTTCCCCTTCAACACAGCAGCCAAGGAGTCTAACGAGATTCCGGTGTTGGAGTTTAGAGATCACCACCACCTCATTCATAAATTCTTCTAGCCCTTGTCCAGAGGCTCTTGAAAGTCTTTTTACTGCAATTTCTTGTCCATCCGACAGTTTTCCCTGTAAAAAACACAACAACTAAGGGACTACATATTCAAATTGTTAGGCAATAACCCTCTACAAGCTAGAGCAACCATTACCCTGTATACAGGACCAAATCCACCCTGCCCAAGCTTATTTGATTGATGGAAGTTGTTTGTTGCACTTGCCAGCTCCTGAAGATTGAATAAGGGTAGCTCTTGGAGTTTAACTTGGTTCACGTTGTCTCCAAGATTGTCTTCACCATGAAATTTTTTATATGCTTCCCCCATGTTGAAAAATAACATCTTCGTTTTCCATTTCCTTGCTGGGTATTTATACAATAGTAGTTAGTAATCTCTCTGTATAAATGTGGTAACATTTCTTAGTCCACTGAGCTAATAGGAATGTCCATATTAGCTTTCTTTTTTTCTGTTTTTTTGGGGTAAGTAGTAATTAAAGAGAAGAGCTACGAAGAAGAGAGAAGAGAAGAGAGAGGATCAGGAAGGTGCTGCATATTACCTTTTTGTTTAGCCATCCAACGCCACAATAAGTAAGTGCAGATGCCAGTGAATATTACTCCTATGATTACTGTGACTGTGACGATTACTTTCACATTTCCCTCTTTATCTGTAAATCATAGAAAACATCATTTCAGCTCATAACTTTAGTTAGTTAGTTAGTTAGTTACATGAGCTGGCATAGATTAGCTGTACACAGCTATCAAGCACGTTTAATATATGGATTTTATCTGTATTTTGTTCTTCCTTTGTATAAATACAGCATTTTATCTTTTCTGCTTTAGTTAATGAGAATCAGTTCTAAACTTCATCTTTCTTGTTTTCTCTAACTTCCGCATACTCTGTCCTTCCTTCTTTCTTCTTCTTCTTCCATCGTCTACTACTCTGTTTTCCACCATATCAAACTAATTCATCCAAAATAGGCTAGAGAATCAATATGTACTTTTTCTTTTTCTTTTTTCTTTTTTCTTTTTTTGATAAAACAGAATTTCTTTTTCAGGACTTCCTTAGCTTGGAAGTTGGGGAGTGATGGGGGTTTGGTTGAAATACAATTTTATCTATTTTGCAACGTAAAGTAGCCAAAAAACTGCACCAGCAGTGGATGATTTCAAGCATAAGATAAATTTTGACAGAAAACAAAAACAACCCACCAAGTGCAGAATAGGCCAAACAGACATTAAGATCAACTCTGACGCGGGAAGCGTGGATAAAAGAAGAGAAGTGTTGTGACTTCAATTCTGTAAAGAACACAACCTACGCATAGCTTAGAGGATAAAAAGACACAGAAATTTTTGTATTTTTTAAAATATCATTATCAGAGTTGTAAACTGATTTCTTCATAGAACGAGCTATCTTTAAATAGGAAAATACAAAGCTTTCAAAAGAGAAAATCTAAATAAAGATAATTTTGTAATTACTACTAATCGATAATATTCTAACGGCGGATACTAAAACCTAATAATTAATTAAATCCCGTAGAAAGAAAAATATTACAAAATCTTAAATCTTAAAAGCAATAAAAATAAACTAAAGATGAAAAAATAAAATAAACGGTAAAATCCTAATCTAAAATAGAAAATCAATAAAATGATTTTTTGTATCAACCGAATACGGTTGATAATCAGCAGTGATTGTGACAAAATATTTCCTTCTATATATTTCACTGTCTGAATCTGAACAAAAATCTTCTTAAATGGCGCTTAATTTCCCAATACGTTATTTGTTTCTTATTTTAGAATTTATCGTAAATATAGGTAAATTTCGTCCTACATCAAAATTGAGAGACTTTGAAAGGATTTAACGGATATGGGACATTGCAACTAATTGGAACTTCGATAAACTAAATTGAGAGATTTTGAATTTTTGGGGGACATTGCAAAAGGGGTGACAATTCAGAAGATGTAAATGAAATTATCCCTAATATGTAATTACGAGAGATATAATAAATTTAAAAAAAACAAAATTAACGAACGTCTAAAGATTATAAACACTAAAATAAACAAGATTTAAACTATTTTAATTAGGGCTGTAAATAAACCAGTCTGTTCGACAGTCCGCTCGATACCCGCTCAGTAAAACCCGACCCGAGCTTGAGCTCGGTACTGCAAAAACCTGCTCGATTAGTAAATGATACATATCCGACTCGTCCGACAGAACTCGATAGGGGCTCGCGAGCCTAACTCATTTAAGGCTCGACCGGACCGGCTCGCCCAACTTGTTTAGAGCTCACGAACCTAGTATGTTAATATATACTAATTAACTTAATATTACTAAGAAACTAACTAATCATGTAAATATAATTAAGTAATTACCTATAAAATATAGGTCACTTTGATTAATATATAAATAGTTAGTTCCTAAGTAACTAACTATACTAATTAAGTAAATATAGTATTTCATATTAATTATAATACTTTGATATATAGTAGTATTACCATGAATATATGTATCAAGATGTGTGCAATGTGTATATCTATTATTAACATACTAACTAGTTAATTCATAAACTAACATATTAAGTTATTAATATATAGTTAGTATATAACAATATAATTATATTAAATAGTTAATATATAACTATATAACTATATATATGACATATCGTATATGGTTAACAATAGTTATATAATATACTTATAATATAGTTAATTAATTATATATAGTATACTAGACTTATTATTTGCTCACATTATACTTATACTATAATTTCTACTCTATAGTTATATATAATAATATTCTGTTAATTTGTTACCTATAAACTATAGTTATATACTATATTGTATATTATGCCTTATATATTTACATAGTATATATTTATATTTTAGATAAATGTATAGAAGTTGTTCACAAACTTGGACTTAAAAAAAAAAAAAAAAAAAAAACTTTACTCGGATCACACATTAAAAATTTAATAGCCTAACTCGAGCTCGATCAATTACCCGGCTCGGTTTGAATAGCATTATCAATGGGCTCGAGCTCGCCCGAGCTTTTAACGCGCCAATCTTGAACACACATTTCATAGATCGGCTCGAGCTCAAGCTTGGCTCAAATATGCACCCTCATAAACGAGCCAGTCTTAAAATTGTAAAGCTTAACTCGATTACAACCCTAATTTTAATTCTCAAATTAAACTTAGGGAGAAATTGAAAGAATTTTATCCCACAAAAACAAACAAACAAACAAACAAACAAACAAATGAGACTTTTAGGGCATGAAGTATCGATCAGTACCTTGTGTAGGTGGAGGCGGTAGTACCGGTGTGGGGGATGCTGGTGGCACCAACGACGGCGGTGGTGCCTCAGCTGCAGGATCATAGAAAGAGTATATCTCGTACCTTAAATCACAGCTGTGTGTCACATATTTCCCTCCCTGCTTTCCATTACAACATTTTCAAATCGATGCCACAGTCGTCCACAGGCATGTGTTGCACTCGTCCTTGTCCAGATCAGGAGTGCACTCCACAAGTGCGTATATTGTTTGGATGTCAGGGGAAGCCGTCCTTCCCACAGCAAACTTGCGAGTAGAATTTCCTGATGCGGCGTCGCTAATTAGTCCATATAACGAGGGTGTTAGCGCCAGGTCAACGAACCCTTCTACGTCTGACGCGTCCTGTGTGTTGTAAAAGGCAAGTATAGGCTGAGATTCCATAACACCAAGTATATCTCTGTTTGAGTATCGTAGCATACATTTATCGGGCCATGTGATTGCCTCCTTCTGGTTGGGACAATTCTGTAAGAGGTCGTGACTTGACGCGTTGACACAACTGCGGCATTCTTCCGGCGAAATGTCTCCTCTACAAAGCGCAATCGCGTTTACTTTGTCAGGAGTTTCTCCGGCGGAGAAGTTGTAAAACCCGTAATCAATCTGGGTGTCGGAAGACATGGAGGCTAGGAGGCTGTTGAGGTTTGCCCTGTAGGTACTGTTACTGGTGTAGTTACCATTTTCATTAGAGCAGATCTGGGCAACCGTGCGAGTAGCAGGATGTATGAGAAAGAAGCAGAAGAAGAAAAGTAATCTTAAACAACACATCTTCTGTGTTCGGTGTTCCTCGATCTCTGTAGTCTGTAAGTTGGAAAGATTCTTATCTAGGAACCTACTTGGTCGCCGAACCGAATTAAAAGTTTCTGATTGTATCTTCAATAGTGGTTCAGATACGTTGACGCGAATTTTTCAACCCCATCAAAGCCTGGGTCATTCTTTATTAGGTATTTCAAGTCTCTTTTTTTAAAATTTGATTTTAAATTGATGTGTCACCCTCCAATGTAATGTGATATATTATTCTAGTAAATAAAGACAATAATGTATCACCATCCCATATAATCTATTATTTTAGTAAATACTATGCGCAAGCTAACCTTGATTATTCTTTGATCCTACCTGCACGCTAATTAATGTCTACTTTGTAGCTTACCGGGGTGGGACTTTCCTCGTCTTTCTTGATTGACTGATTCAAAACACATCTAATTATACTGCAATTGAAAAAGACAGAAGTGGTTGTGGACAAATAGGAAGTCCAAATGAAAATCCCTTCGTGGGAATGCAACATCCCGGTCATCGCGCGCAAAACACTTGCAAGAGGCATTGAATTCCATCCACTTCTCTCATTCAATTTCCTGGTATTGCCACTTTTTCCACGTCACATGAGGGCCATGAGGCCACCTACTTGGGGCAAGGATGCAAAAGACCGTACTTCGTCATTCCAAGAAGGAGCTTTTCCTATGATTTGCCTTACATATTAGCCAAAACCATCACAAATTTGAAGCAATCTAAAGGAATATACCTTCTTTTTTTTATGCAAAAGACCACCTTATTATGATCCTAAAACTTGTGATATAATTTAGACAATCATTAGTAAAAAATTAATTGAATTAAACCAACTTCAACCAATCTCATTAGCCTGCCAAAAACGAAAACAAAAAAAAAAAAAACCAAAAAGATATCTATCTAATGATAAGGCCGGATCATTAGTCCTCCAGGGAATAGAATCCTCTCCATTTCCAGAGGTATTACTACTAATACAATGAATGCAAATAGTAAACTGATGCTACAGTGCCCTCAACTCTCAAAATAAAAAGCAACAACAGAACACTTTCTCCTCTAAAAATATGAGGAATACAGTTTGTCAAGGGAGAAAAGGAAAAGAAAACAAATCGGAATAAAATGAGAAGCCTAGTTGTAATGATCGAAGATGGCACCCGTGGGGTAGCATATTGTAATTATTTTTTGTATGACAATCATTTTCCCGAGGAAACTGAGAAAAAAGAATCAGGTGCAGGAAGCATCACTGGTGAACTGCTAAGTCCTTTCACAGCTTGCACATACCCAAATGCTATATCACCACGCATTCTTCTTACCACGGTCATCATCAATTGCCAACCAAACCACTCAAATATTCAGTAACCATTAATCTGGGGCCTTGGGGTTGGACCCATCAGCCTTGAAAAAGGCATTTGGGTCCGGCCAGGAAGGCCCCTTTGGGCTGAAAAGCGATCATCTATCTTTGGATCTGAGACTGATCTAGAGTATGCTTGGGCCAGCTCAACGGCTGAAGCTGCTTTCCCATAGCGCAGACCACCAGAGTCAGGGGAGGCTGGTTTTGGCTGCTCTACAGGTTTACGCCAAGTCTCGGGTGAAGGTGGTCTCTCCACCTGCTGCTGCTGCTGCTGCTGCTTCTCAGGCTCTCTGTTATTCCTCCGGCTCTCCATTACGCCAGTTCCTCCTCTGCATATCAACTCTCTCAGTGTCTTGCCGCTGATCTTTCCTCTCAAATCTCTTTCCAGTCCTTTGATCAAGAAGAGGATTCTCCATTTTTTCACTGTAATGTGCAGGAATTGCATGCCCAAGAACTCTTTCAGTCCTGGGAACATTATGTTCAATCCTTCACAAAACAACAAGTGATCTGTAAGAATTAATTTGTAGTTTAAATGGTAATGCCTAGACAATAAAGCGAGTTCTAATAAAACAATATGAGAAGGAATAGAAAATTACTGCCTATCAGATTGTTGAACCAAGTCATGGTTGATCCCAACATCATCTACACCTCGCTCCTTCAGAACCTGAGAGGATGATCAGCAATACTGTAAAGCTGGGAACATGAAGCCACTGAATAATAGAAGAAAAAAGGAGAACAATACAAATAAATGGTACCCATCCAGACTAGTAAATAGAAAAAAGTGTGAAGGTAAACGAGGAGGGGAACAAGAGAAACAATATTTTTTCAACCCTTAGTAACCATATATATAAATCCCCCACCCCCAACACCAAAACACATAAAGAGAGAGGGAGAGAGAGAGAAAGAAACCATATGTAAAAGAGCAAAATGATATCACAGCAGCATGAAGATGCAACAAAGATTCCAAATTATAAATTAAATATAACTCACCAGTTCTCGCGGGCGAGCACCACCAAACAATGCATTCCTGCATCACTCATAGTATTTGTTTCAGTACCATGGAAAAGGCCCAGAATCCAGTGAAATAAGACCACATAAAGAAAATTACATGTCACTTCTTTGAAATTAAGGAGACATGAATCACATTAAATGATACAACGATTACTTCTCCTTAGAGAAGAGTGGCCAGAGAATGAAATTAGGAAATTAAACTAAATTCTACTATATTTCAAAATATAGCACAACCCTTGATGCATAGATATTTGATTTTGCAAACAAACATTAACAGCAAGAGAATTAAACCTTCGTATCTTAAAAGTCAGGAAAGCAAAAATAAATTGGACAAGAATTTACAGGACATGCTAATTAGGTTCCACCATTGACTGGATCCCAAAATTAGCTGCACCAATTCACTGGTTTAACATAATAAGGCTAGGTTGGTCTATTAGTAGTTAAGGACAGATACTTGACTATTCATGAAAATCGTATGTAACAGCGCAGCAGACCAACATGGAAACAAATATAATGCACTCTTTGTATCTTACTCATGCAAAACACACACACTTTCAATTTATTCCATTAACTTTTACCATACATATTGTACCCATTTCTCCATTCTGGCATTTTTAGTTGCGTCTAACTATTCAGTGAATTCATGAACTTTTACTATACATATTGAGTCATATCAACTCAGAATAGTTGTAATGAGACTCACCATACTGCACCCAAATTTGATGCAAAAGAACATTTTTTTTTTAATTTAAGTAATGTATATTCAACCAAAGCGCAAAGGAGAGGCGACCCTAGTACACAGAGAGTATACAAGAAAACCCCTAAATTTTAGAAAAAGAATAACATAATTCTAAAGACTCAAAAAATTTTACCTAAAAAGAACATAATTTGATGCAAAAGAACTTGATTACCTAAACAGCTAAAATGATCCGAGTGGAACAAATATACTTTGTGGGAATGGAGTCCATACAAAATGACAATTGTCTAAAACTAGTACGTGAGTTAACAACCCTTTTTTTATAGGTAGAATACAACTCAAGCACCTTGGATCCCACCCCCTACCCTCAATAAGAAATTTGGGAGTCAACACATATATATAAGATTTATATAGATAATTTTGGAGATATAATGAAGGTTTTCCATGACTTCCATACTAGAGGCAAGTTTGAAGAAGTATAACCGCTACTTTCATTGCTCTCATTGCGAAGATTATAGGGGCTGTTGATCTTAAATATTTTCAACCAATTAGTTTATAATGTCTTACTTCCTCATAATAGCACTCAATTCCCTTGGAAGAGTATTTGGCAAAATAAGGCCCCCTTGGGAGTGACCTTCTTTGCCCGGATTGCCACTTTAGGTAAAATCCTCACTTTAAATAATTTAAGGAAGCAACATATCATTCTGGTAGAGTATCTCTAACAGAGTAGGCAAACCCTACAAAATAGCCAAATTTGACTATTATTATCATTTTTTTTTCTCTCCAGCAAAATAGGCAAAATCTAATTTTTTTTCTTATAGAATGAACAGTGAATAGGCTGAAGGTTCACAATAGAAACCAATTTTTATTATTTTTTTGTTCTCTCTCTCTCTCCCTCTTTCTCTCCCTCTCTGCCCCCCTGTTGCTTTCTTTCTCCGCCCAAACAAAAACAGAGCTTCCACAAACCCAGCCCCTCCCAGCCATGCTGCGACTCCACCTCCGCCATTCCTCTCTCTCTCTCTCTCTTCCTTCACCCTAACAAACAAAAACCCATTACTTTTTTTTCTCAACCTTACTCTTTCTCTGCTGCCAAACATAAAAATAAGAAAAAATAATTGAGACCCAATTCACGGAAAAATGAGTATGCATGAGACCCAATTAAAACCCATTACCTTTTAGATTGAGAGATTCAACCTCCAATGAAGACTTGTCGATGTCACTGGTTTAGATTCAGGGGAGGAGGGTATGCAAGAGTGAGAGAGAGATGGGTGGAAAAAAAATGAATAAAAAAAGAATGAAAAATAATTTTTTTTAAAAGTAGAGAGTCAAATAAATAATTTGCTGGAGATTGTGTTGAAAAATGAGTAGACAAAATAGAAAAGTGGGCTTTTTGAATAGTTTAAATAGCTCTTCTTGCTAGAGATGCTTGTAGATTGGTGTTGTATGTACAAGAAAAGTAGAAAAACCATTGACCACCTTTTACTCCATTGTGAAATAGCTAGAGCCTTATGGAAATCTATCTTCAATTTTTTTTTATTAGCGTGGGTCATGCCTCGTCAAGTAATAGATCTCTTTGCTTGTTGGAGCGGGCAATTTGGTAGTCTTCAAAGTGAAGCAGTATGGAAAATGATTCTATCCTACTTAATGAGGTGTATCTTGGAAAAAAAAAAAATGATCGAAACTTTGAAGACAATGAGATGACGATGGTAGAATTAAAGGCCTTTTTCTTCAATACCCTATACCATTAGATGACTGCCTATAATTGTTTTCATCTTTCTAGTTTTCATTACTTTTTTATCTTTTTTTTTTAGGAATGAATTTCTTTATCTTTTTTCTTTTTTTGGTTAGGTGTTTCTCTTGTATGCTTCCTGTGTACTTATCAAACAAAAAAAAAAATTGTGATTTCACAATAGAATGGAAGAGGACTACAATCTAGTAAATCTCTCCACATGCTACAATTGCACCGTCACTACTGTTACCACCACAAATAACCTAGGTCTCTCATGATTAGTGCTCTAAAATCAAGACCAAAACTCTTATGATCAATGATTTTGAAGAATATAGGACCTTCCTCCAACTTTACAAAACCCGTAGTTGTATCGAGCAAAACATCCCAACCAGATAGTTGAACTTGAACACCGCAATACATGAACCAAACCCTAGGTGAAAAATCAATGAAATGCTATTCTTTACATATTGATGTACCTATTCAGTTGCCAACAAAGGCTTTTGATTTCAGTCTTGTCCATTTTGTGATTGTTACAATGTTCTAACAAGTGAAGCCTGATACTGCTACTAAATTGACTAAATTGATGTCGCCAAATAACCCTCTCCCATTAAATGTGGACATATTGGGGCTCAATACATGTAATGGGTTGGAGGTGGAATTGGGAGAGGGAAACCCCCCTTATGTAGCCAACAACTTCCATTTGAATCATGTCAGTTTTTTCAAGGATAGAAGAACCAAAATGGTATATAGCACATCGAATCCAAGAAATAAAAAAACAAGTTTGTTCAAAATTTGTTAATAAGCATGCCACTCTACTACCATAGCAACCAACTGGCTCATATTTAAGTACCCACAAGTTACAATATTATCATTACCATAGGGACAAAGTTTTCTTTCAAACTAGGTTGGAGGAATTTTCTCCAACCTAGTCTATAAAATTGTCATGTGTTCCTTAACATGTGAGAAGCACATGTTATTTTAATAAAATTTTCTTCAGCTCTGTTAATACTATTAAAAAAGTATGTGCTTTTCACATGCTCAAGGGACATTCGGCAATTTTAAAGACTAGGTTTGAAAAAAACTCTATCCTTACACATTAGATGCCATACTCAAAATATATGCAGACAATATATATATGTGAGTTGTATGTAGTGCAATAAAAACAATATGTGGATATGACATTCAAAGACCCTAAAAGGAAATGTTGAGGACTGACAACATCAACTTTTACTAGCATATGCAAATATGTAAATTTTATGCAACATCGTATGACACACTCAACTGAAGGGAAGAGAACCCGAATGAAATATAATTTCAAAGGAAAAACAATCTCTCATGTCTGTTCTAAAAGTTACATATACTGACTTCTGAAACCTATATAATCAGGATTTCAATAAAGAGACTAAAAGATACAAATTTAACATGATGTCCATAAGATAGTAAGCTATTCTCATGTCTGAGGTATCAATTTGTTGTAGTTCATGTGTTTAATTCAGAGAGAATGCTTTAAAACTTGCATCAATCAACCCATGAATTACTTTATGCTCGTAAAATTGCCAATCTTAGTCAAACAGATCTTTCAGTCTCTTAATACCGTTGTATTTGTCATCCTAATTACAAAAGTATACATTATAGAAGAACCAACAACAAGGAGCACTGCCAAAAAAAAAAAATCAGTTACTGACCTCTCCCTTTCAATGTTTCCTTCTGATTGCTCAACCGGCTGTGACCGAGGCTTTAAATTCAACTTGGGCTTTAAATTCAACTTGGGACGCTCCACAGCTTGCTTCCCACTGTCACTGGTAGCTATGCTAGGTTTTACAGGATTCATGTTTCCATGGGCTTCATTAATAGTTTCAGCATGAACAATGTCACTCGCCCGTTGATACCCCTAAAATTCAAGACATAACAGGAACTAAGTGCATGGATTGAAAAGTAAGCTCAACATTCTTTTCTTATATTTTTAGTAAATCCCCATAGAGTAACCTTGCAGATACCTGTGTAGGATCAACAACAGGCTGTTCTGAACTTTCAAATGGCTTTGTTCTCGGAAGCAACTTCAACTTAGGTCGCTCTGGTTGTTCTGAAGGCACTGGGGGCTGCAATTCAGATCCACCAAGTTTTCCATCATTATGAGCCAGTTGAGTCCTATCCGTAAGAATTGCCGGGATCCTCTCTTTTACTTCTGAATACATAGGAGCCCCAACCTGTCCATAATCCGGCAACTCCTTCCTAGCAACCCGAACCCTATCCTCAACATTCAGAACCCTCTCCGCCTGCCTCGCCAATGTCGCATCATTATGTTCTCTCCCAACCACAACATCCACCCTATCATAGCTGCTATTAACATAACTCTTGGACTGAAAGCCATTCTCTGTTTCGGATGACATAACAACCTCAACATCTGCCTGAGAATGGAAAAAATGCTTCGATTGCCATCTACCGGAAGACACCTTCTCAAGCGCACTGGCATGAGCCAGCTTCATAACAGCAGTTGGTCCAGACCAGGTAGATTGTTGCACAGGTTCACTAACTGCCGCCGCCTCCTTCCTCACCGCCCACACATTAGGATAACCCCCACCAACTCCCTGCCCACCATTCCCACCTAAATTCTGTGAACTTGCCCCAACATAAGCCACCTCATTAACCTTCTCAGCATACGAATTCCCCTGCCGACCCGATAAACCCCCGCCCGCCCCATACTCAGGCTTCGGCTCAACACGGGTAGGCAGGACCCGAATGCTCTCATCACTTACAGTTCGGCGGGGGGTGGAGACTCCATCGAGGGGTTTCCGCTCATCTTCATCAAAGTTCCGGCCAATGCGTGCGGTGTTTGCAAGAAACGGAGTCTTATCGTCGAAATGCCTCGTCGCAGGCGACGAGTGCGGCCGAGAGCGGTGGTCGGGTCTCCCCATCGGGTTTCCCCACGCGTTCGGGCGCTCGTAACCCGAACGATCCGACGGCCTCACAATTCTAATAAAACAAACAATTCATCAAAAATAAAAAAAAAATAAAAAAAATCAACTAGGGTTTGTACTTGCAGATCCATTAGCTCATATTAGAGAGATTTTTTAAATGCTTTATGCTCAAATCAAAGGGTTAACCATTGTTAACGTGAATTAGCAATAGGAAATAGATCGAACGGATAAGAAAGAACGAGGAATAGAAGAGAAGAGGATAAAAAGGTACTTACACGCCGGGAGCAGAGGGGAGAGGGAGATCAGTGGGGATAGAGCCGCCATGGAAGTCCTTGAGAGTCATCGTGTTCCCACTCGCTTTCTTCTTCGACATTTTCCCCTCTCTCTCTCTCTCTATTAGTGACTTCGATTTGTGCTTCTTATTCTTCTTCTGTTTGATGCTTCTGAGAGAAAGAGAGGGAACGAGGGGATTGCCTCCGGTTCACGGACCTCAATTCTCCTTCTCTGCTTCTCTCTCTTATAACTCTTTGCTTATCAATCAGATCGTGCCGCGTCCACCGTCCGATCCCCTGTGTCTTCCTCTTTCGGGAAATTTATATGCTAATTTTTTTTTTTTTCTTTGTTTCGAATTAGATCTTTTTAATGTTTTATAAATTAGAAATCATTATTGAAAGACGTGTAATGTTAACATACTCTACATACTCCAGCCCCGCCCCATTTCACTTAGTTAACAACAGCCCAATAAAATAGGTTGAGACGAGGGTTGTAATATTAGCAATTACTCTTTACAGATAACTCACCCTCACGGATAAGGATCCTCTTTTTTTTTATTGTTAGATAAAGTTGAATATTTAATGGTGTATATAATTTTCTATTATTTAAAATTTTGAAAAAATATATCAAAATTAACTTTATATAAACTATTAGCTATATCAACCGTAAATGTTGACCATAAAATGAAAGTTAATATGGCTATTACATATTTTTGACATAAGAATATTAATTATAGCTTACATAAATTCTTATTTTTGCTTTTAAAGATATAATGAAAATTAAACTTTTACTTAAAAGCTTTTGGTTATTTTTTTACAATTAAGACATAAAATTTGGAAAACCAAAAATCAACGATTCAATAGCAATTTTTTGAAAAAGAAAATTATTTTTCGTTTTTCTTTGTTTAAATTAGAAATAGTTTTAGAATTTTAAATTTTAATCTTTTAAAATGACTAATGTATATTATTTTGGAAAAAAAAATCTCAAAAATGGATTAGAGAAAATTCTTTTAATCTAGTTTATTAAATTGACATTTGTCTTTATAGCACGTAATTCTCACTTACTTTTTAAAAAATACATGAGAAATGTTAGTTTATATTAAAAATACATTAAACTAAATTAAAAGAATTTCTTTTAATCCAATTTAAAGAAAAACTTTGTCCAATTATTTTTCATGATATTAATATCTAATTCGACACAAGTAGTTAATATAGTAAAATTTTCTATAATACTGTGCACCTAATTCATGTAATTTATTTTTTCTTTCTTTCTCCTTAACTTTCTTCCTTTCTAAGATCACTTATGGAGTCGTTATGATAATCTAATTGATAACTCGAAGACTTTACTAAATAACCCCATGTCATGGCATGTCCATCATGATAAAAGGGATGCTAATACAGCGAGGCGAAGGTGGCTACTCAACAAGCATTGAAACAAATTTGGTTGGAGGAATATTCGGCGGTTATTCGTTATTGGTAAGTTTAAAGAATATTTATGTATAACAAGTTTAACAAAATCATGAAATTTCGACTCTAAGGGGGTAGTTTAATCAGTTGTAAATCACGCATTATAAAGCAGAGGTTATTAGTTCGAATCCCTCTCCCTCTTTTCCTCCCCTTATGTGAACATATCAAAAAAAAAAAAAAAATCTTCCTTTCTCTCTTTCTCCAAATGGTGCAATATGAACATTGTTAACAGGCTTTCAATTGGGCGAAGCCCAAAAGATCATAAAGCCCGATTATTTTGCTTATTTGAAATATATTAAGGCTGAGCCTTTCATGACTTTGGGTTGGTGGGTGATTATTGTAGTGACAAAGTTGAGTGCGTGCAAAGCCCGTTCGGGGTAAGCTCACTCCCCAAAAGCTCGGCCCAACACCATAAAATAATATAAAATAAAATGAGAACAGCAATACCTTAATTACCTTCGATTCCTACCTTTTAATTCTAAGTAATGCTAGAAAAAAAAATAAAAAAATAAAAAATTAAGGAATACCTTAATTACCTTCGATTCCTACCTTTTAATTCTAAGTAATGCTAGAAAAAAAAAATTAATTAAAAATTAAAAATTAATTAGAACTGTTACGTGAATATTGTGAAATATTTTTAAGATAAAAACTTGGTATATAGCATTACTCTTTAATTCTTGATGCTTATATTTATGAATAAGAGAAATGTTAGATACTATAATTCTTTTTAATATTCATCTAAAAAGAATTGTTGTGACACTCTCAACTAACTTTTGAATTAATCCTTATTAAATAAATAAAAAAAAATATCCGATTGTTGATTTGTCCAACATTTGTATGATAAAAATACAAAAAATCCAAATAAAATAAGAGGCCTTCACTTGGTGTACATAAGTAAAATAAATAAAGCAGTTGGAGACATGGTGTGACGACTCATAATTAAACATATAGACGAGGAATTGAGATGTTTAGCATGTTCTTGTCTTATATATATATATATATTTTTTTTTTCTTTATGAGCAAAACAAAAGACACTTTATGCGTAATTGAAAATTAACAAATCTTCATACTCTTTGTATATTTAGTGTTGATATTTTTC
Source organism: Betula pendula (assembly GCA_900184695.1). Classification (NCBI taxonomy): domain Eukaryota; kingdom Viridiplantae; phylum Streptophyta; class Magnoliopsida; order Fagales; family Betulaceae; genus Betula; species Betula pendula. The sequence continues at coordinate 82,861 of FXXK01001228.1, forward strand.
GTTGATGATACATCAAGTAACATACGGATAGTGACTTTAATCACTCAATTTTTATGAACTTGGCCTAGGGCTTGCTAGCGAACCCCACACTACAAAAAAAAAAAAACCTCTGTTCACATTACTTTTTTCGACGCTCGTGTAAGATACGCCGAGAAAAATGGTATGGATAATAACAATAAGCATTAGTATTTTAAAATAAACGTCGACCATGCTCTGTAACGAGTCTATTCTCAACTAGAACTTATTTGTAGTCTTTTATCACTCCTCCTCAACCATAAAAATGTCACATTATTAGAGACGAAACTAAAATTTTTCATGAGAGGATCATCAAAACAGGGATGATAATCTTTGACTCTCAAATGTACGTGTGCATTTGTGAGGATAAGTTAGGAATATTAAGAATATCCTTCCTTGTTACATTGACATCTCCCTGAGATATATATTAATTGTTTGTGGCGTGGGTGTGTACGTGGAAAGATTGAAAGGAATATTCAAACTATTTTGAAGTTTTGCATCTGGCTCATATGATTTATCGTTTTTATATCTCTGTCCTTTACGTATACGTTAAATGTGTGCTTCATCAACCAGACTGGATCTTTTGGCGCCAAATCTCATATATATCTTAGCTCTCTGAGGTCCACATTTCCCCCACGAACTAAATAATATATATGTAGAAGAACAAATTAATATATAGCTCATTTCTTTTTCTATATTTTTCTAGACAGCCACTGATACGAAAAATGAATAGGAGGATTTGAGGCTGCAAGAAAATTTTGGAGATCCAATTAGTTTTCAGATGAGATAATCAAAATTCTGATCCAACATATGTAAGGTTATGGTATCACTTTTGATGAAACACTCTAAAAAATATTTAATTTCATAACGTATAGTTTCCTAGAAGCGGCAATTTAATTAAGGTTTCTAGCTAATTCACTTTTAGAGCGAGGATGTTGGAATCCTAATAGTTTTAGGGTTAGAAATTTTAACACCTTTTTTATAGGATTGTGTACCATATCCTATTAATACTATGAGTCCTGTTCTTTATCTTATATCCTAATTATAATATAATTATAAAAACCAAAATAATTAATTATATTGTCAATCCTAATTCCTTAGGAGATAAGAGTATTATTTTTTTCCTATGAATAAAGCCTATGTCAATAGGCTTATATATATACACACATTGTACCCTAAAGGTAATTTGAAATTTCATAAGAAAGTGTCTTAATTTTTACTTTTTTCTTTTTCTTCTTTGTTCATATATTTTTTTTTCTTCTTTGTTCATATTTTTCTTATGCGTATGTTGCGAACTGTACAATTTCTATGGCTAGTTTGAGTTCTACAAAACTCGAAGCGCCTTTGTTCAAAGGTTCTAATTATGCTATGTGGAAGTTGATGATACGAGCTAGCTGTTTTAGTCCAAGGAAATTGTGTTGTTGCAATTGAAGGGAAGGAGAAAAAGAATTAAGACATGAGCGATCGATGAAGTTCTCAACATATCATACAGATATAATTATTTAAAAGAAGCGAGATAGAAAATAAAATTCGCTTTTATTTTTATTAAATTATATATATAGAGACTTTATTCTACCACTCTTTCTTTATATATGAAAGAGACGATACAATAGCAGCCTAGACGTACGTACGTGTTCAAGTCATTACTCTGAGATTTCAATTGAGTACAGCGTGAGAGGTTCAACTAGCAAAGACAGGATGTTGCTCCGAGTCTCTCGGTCTTGAACACCAAATCCATCTCCGTCTTTGTAAAGCCCATGCACCACACGAGCAACATTTGAGGCAATATTCACAAATGACTGCAATATGGGTAACTGAGTGAAGCATTGCCCATTTATTTTCTTCCACGTTTTGTTTATCATGCCTTTGATGTGCTTTCGAGCTATTTCCTCTGAAACATTCGCTTCTCTCATGTAACACAGGATTGAGGAAGGAGCATCGCCTCTTTCTACTTCAGCCTGTTACAAATTAATAATTGTACAATTTTTTTTCATAATGAACCAATATAGCCTTTATTTGTCATCATTTAAAAGAAACAGGAATTACCGTTGAAGTCCCCAGATCATTGCAAAATCGAATTATCAGAGATATATTATACACAAGATCTTGGTTTTTCTTCATCAAATTTTCAAACTCCTCTTCTGCCTCATGTTCTATACAAAATAATATTGCATGCACCAAAATCACAGAGCCGGATGATGAAATCCATGCATTACTTAGATATTCTTCCAAGGATGGAGTATAGCCCATGTTGTACCACTTTGCTTCCACAAATAATGCAGTACAAAAATCTGCCCACTATTAACACAAAACAAGCAAGATCAAAAAAAGATTTTCACTAAAAAATTCAATAACAGTGATATATATAGGGTAAGGAAGAGATGAGTACCACTTTCTTTAGATGAGGTAATAATTGGTTCAAACGCTTCTCCC
>FXXK01001228.1:86140-110592 GCA_900184695.1 Betula pendula
GAGTCAAAAAGTAAAGATAATTACTTTTCCTCGGTACCAACATAGGTTGTGTTGAGCACGTACAACGTTGTACAGATAGTTACAAAGAAGCTGCTTTCGTTGTTACCTGGAAAGTTCCCTTAGATCTTTTTGGAGTGTGGCTTGAATTATGTTGAAATTAAGTTTAGCAAATTCAAGTAGAATATCGTTCATGTGCCCGTCTTTCTCATAAACGTTGATGTGCCATTTGACGTCAAACCACTGCACTCTCCTTTGTGAGGGAAGCTCCAAAGCATGGGCTACTTGTTTGGCAAGGTTACTGTCTAAATTAGAATTATTTTTTTCGAGAATAACAGTTGAGAGTGTTAGGAAATATTACTTATTTCCTCCAAGACCCGTGAGATGCAACTAATAAGAAGAAAGCAAAAATTAAATCAAAAGATTACACACGACACCAAGATTTAAGTGGTTCAGCTTAACAAGCCTACATCCACTGTTGGAGACGATCCGGAGGAAATTCACTATCAAAGAGAGTGGAGTACAAAGAGCATTACAGAGGAAAAACACTCAAACCCGAAGAGCCCCAATTACACTCAAGTTCACTCNTTTTCTTCGAGAATAACAGTTGAGAGTTGTCTGGCCTCATCCAGAATGTTTTCACCTTCTAAAGCCAAGTATGAGGCCTCCAAAAGCTCGAGCATTCCTTTGATATTCGCGTGTGTGCTTTTCCTGAATGTACCCGTTTTTTCATCCATGAAGCCGCTAAACATATCTGAGTTCCACATCATGCATGCATTGGAGTTAGATATCGGGATTTAGAAACAATTAATATCTAATTGAGATTAATTAGAAAAAAATATCTAATGGAGATTAATGAGTTTTAACTACATATCAAGATTTAAACTTTATTTAGATGCGAGAGAAACTTAACGTTGTTTTTTTATTTTTTATTTTTTTTAAAAAAAAACTATGAAAAACAAAATGACACTAATCACTGGTTTTTTTGTTTTTGTTTTTTTTTTTTTTGGTAGTGTCCTTTGAATTACCCTATTAGGATTTTCTGTTAAATTCAAATGAAATGAACAAAAATGACCAAAATACATTGGTTTATAAAATAAAAAATAAAGAAAATCAAAGAAAGTGAAAACAAAACGCCCTACTGTTTTTTTTTCTTCTTTTTTTTTTTTATTTTGGAACTTTTTCTGGAATTTTTATTTTTAATTTTTTAATTAAAGGTATATTTTTTATATTTATAAATTTTAGGGAAAATCATATTTAGTCCCTAAGTTTTTATATGATTTGAATTTAATCTTTGAGTTTTTAATTTCAAAAGTATGGTCCTTAAGTTTTGCCCAGATTTTAAATAGGTCTATCTTATCATTTTTCCATCAAAATGAATGGTTTGTCATATATCACTTGTGTCTCAATTCACATACTAGTGTTCATATCAATGTCATATCATTAAGTGTCAATCCATCCATAAAAAATAAAAAAAAAAAAAAAAAAAACAACAACAACACAAAACAAAACAAAACAAAACACAAACAAAAGACCCAACTTAAAAAACAAATAAAAAATCGTTAATTTTGACGATAAAGTGATAAAAAGACTAATTTCAAAACTTGAGTAAAACTTAAAGATTTTATTCTTAAAATTGAAAATTTAAAGACTAAATTTAAATTAGATGAAAACTTAGTGATTAAATATGATTTTTTCCTAAGAGTAAAAAAAACATTTCATTTGTTAGCCGTTTGAGTTAATGAAAAATCCTAACCATAAGGTTGATTAAAAGTGGGTGATATATATAAGACATGCAACTATAATATTGCAAACTTTTAAACTGTAAGAGAACATTATATATTGCAAGAATCTTTTCCCTGAATTTTACCTTGTGAAACATCATAGCCATGCTGCCTAAGAAGCCTAAAGCATAGTGCAATAGCGTAGAGATCCTGATCTTCTTGGCTTAGATTTTTCTTCTTAATGGACGCTATGGAGTCTAGAACCTCCTTGATTTCCACATCAAAGTGAATGGCTAGGCCTAACTTTTTTACCTTGTCTATCAGCTCTAACTTGGCTTGTAAGCCAACTGCTTCCGCAAATTTACTCCTTACCACCTCTATCAGCTTCTCTGCTCGTCTTTTATATTCCAGTCCCTGCACAAACCGAAAAAGTAGGAAATATTTTTTTTAAAAAAAAAAAAAAAAGATAACATAAACGTTTTCTTTCTTTCTTTTTTTTTTTTTTAAAAAAAAATGACTGGAAATGATTCTCACATCATATGTGCTGGTAAGAGATTGTAAATAATCATAGTTCCAGATGTTTGGCTTATAATTGGCAGATCGTCTTTGTTGTATCATATCAAAGGCTTCAGACTTTATCTGGCTTGGTGAACTTTGCTGCTCAGCCTGCAACGGTTTCTTGCAGTCCATATTGATCGATCGGATAATTAATTTTAAGGAAAAGCTAGGAATTGAAGAAGTTTATTGCGTTAAGCAATGCTATGGTGATGGACTTGGCGAAATTTGCACTGTTTTATATAGGCAAAGGCAAAGGCGGATATAGGTAGGGGCGGGGCAGGGGCGCCTGCCCCTACAACAAGTTTTTATATTCAAAAAATTAAATTTTTTTAAGTTCAGAACTTTTTTTATTAAGACTATTGTCCCTATAAAATTAAACTCATTTAGCCTAATTCCCCTAAAAATTGTCGGAGCCCTTACATAACTAAGCTCAGTCAACCTAGCTCCTTAAAAATTGATATGCCTTCAAATTTAGGTTTTTCTATAACTAAATCAACACAACCCAAAAACTAAGATTTAACTTGAGAATGACATGTTTTATAACAATTTTTTACTTACCACCTTTTAAATTTTTTTCTTCTTCCTCGTTGCTGCTACGTTGAAGCGATGAAGCCTGAAAGTAAAAGCTCTCTTCCACTCGGAGTCTCAGACTGCTCTGCAGTTGCTTTTCGTCTTTGTCTTCCTCTCCATTCGTAAGTGTTTTTTTTTTTTTCTTTTCTTGTCATTCTTTAGTATTTCTTAGAGCATTCTCATCCGGCTCCCTACTTTTATCTTCAAAATAGGAAGTAAAATCAGTTTTCCCTACTTTAGAGAACCACTTTTTCTAAACACCTACATCCGACTCCCTAAACTAAGGATTCACTTTGACTTTTTCATTTAAATATTAATTGTTGGGACAGTTTCCAAATCCGACTTCGCGTAAACCTAAGAACAGAAAAAGATTAGACACTAGAGCCTGCCAGGGGTTGCCGACGGGGGATAGCTCTGATGCCTAAGTCAGTTTTATCTTAGAGAGTTGAACTCTACTCGTAAGACTTGGAATATTTTTTGTCAAATATGTTACTTACCTCTTCAACCGAGCTTCCCTCCCCTTTTATATAGTAGCGGACCCCCCAAAGCTCATTTAATGAGCCTCTGCGGTGGGGCCTTAAGATCCCCATTTTCTTCTATGCCCATACAGGCCATTAAAGATCCCTCCACGTGTCACGCACATACTGGTCCACGGCGTATGAGCTTTTTGCCTGCTTGTCAAATCAATCGTATCTCACGAGTAGGCGAATCTTGGAAACACGCGGGGGGCGGCAATCGAGATCGGCTACCTTAAATGCGAGCCATAATGAATCTTGCCCTTTCTCCATCAAGATTCATCATCCTTTTCAGCTAGAGAACCGAACCTGGATTGTTACAACCCTTATCGTAGCAACTGACCCTTGTAGCAAGGGTCAGCACTATATAGGCATGGGTCCTGGACATGGGGTTCGGATTAACTAATGGGATATGGGCCCACATATATCTTTTGGGCCTAACCTCCAACATTAATATTTTAAGAATTTTTTTATTCTTTCTCTAATAAATAAAATTAGAAAAATTAAAAAGTTAGAGAGAGAAATTAATATTTTATTATAAAAAATATGAGCAGAGAGTGAAATGTCATGGCTGCCTACTAGTAGGGAGTCATTTAATGCTCCCTACTTTTTTTCTCAAAGTAGAGAGCCGGATAAGAGCAATAAAATAGTCTAAAATTCATTTTGGCTCTTTAAAGTAAGAAAATCCCTACACTGGATGAGAATGCTCGTAATACGTTAATAGTTCTTTCATTACATGGGGCCATGTAAACTTTAATTGCAATGAAAATTTAATACGTAGCCAGTGGTATAGTTGTGAGTGTAACTGCGTGTAGTGTAGATAGACTGGTCACAGTGAAGTCTATACTATGTAGGTTAGACTTCATAATCACAGCCGCATTTGCAGCATTTCATTTAATGCTCAAAAACTAGTTGTAGTCATTAGTTAATAGTTTGAATTTACAGCATTTCATTTAATGCTCAGAACATTGACATTTTATATAAGATTTTCTTTGTACTTTGAGATTTTTCAAGTGTCAACAAGTTTCAGTAGATTTTTAAACATTTCAAGTACGTTATTTTAGACACTTTGTATTTTGTTTTTTTTTTTGGTACTAGTGCTTACACGTTAACTTACTAATATATCAATTATGAATATTTATGAAGTCTAAAATATATACTTTTTATAATTCACATATTGTGTTATAATTTATATTTTGAATTTTGTTTACCTTAAGTTTATATATTATAATAAAAATATAGTATATAAAGAGAAAAAAAAAATTATCCTATCATTACATTTGCTTTATTTTAATCTCGCCCCTACCGAGACAAATTCCTGGCTCCGCCACCAGTCAAAGGGACCCATAAATGACAAAAATAAGTCATGCAAACATGTTTCACTCTTAGATTGAGACGATTTGACACGCAATATATAATTTATACATGCTTTGGACCATATATCATAGGAATCAACAGAATTAGGAAAAGAAAACACAAATGTCTATATATCTAAAAGAATATGAAAATATATATCTGAACAAATGGTTTGGCTTCCACACACAATGGAGAGCTCTTTCTGTTTTGCTATACGTACATCATTTGTGATTCTGTTGCAAGTTTTTGTCAAGGCTTTTGTTACAGAATGTAATCAAATACACAATATGATCATGCTGTTGTTATCTTCTTTATCTAGTGGAGTGAGCTAGAAAAAGAAAGGTACAGTGCAAATTTAATGGAGTGAAGAATGTAAGAAAATCCCATATATAGTATGACCTATATGTCACATGTGTATATAGTTTATTATCTTTATTAATAAAGATTACGGTGTACGGTAATTTATTCCACAATATGTTAATTAAGGTTATGGAATCAACTGTAATTACAAATTAATCTAATTGCAATTAAATTGATTTTATATCAAATCAATTTATTCATTGATGGGATGGATAATTAAAGTGTATAATTAATTGAGGGTCCCTGACCTAGCCTATAAATACATAGCTTGTGTATTCCATCGATACAACTTAAGGTTAGAAATAGATCAGAAGATACCTCTGTATAATATTTTATTTCAGATTGCTAAAGGATGTTCGTTCTACTGTTGTGAGATTTTTTTCTTGACTTGAGCAAAGATGGCTGAAGGTATTTATAATCTAATTTTCACTGCTATATGTGATTAGCATTTGATTATATATTTAAAGTTATATCTAACATGTGGTATCAAAGCCACCTTCAGGCTATTTTGCTCAGTATTAAGTCTATTACTGATTCTCGGTTTGCTGAGTTAGTATTCTATTTTTTTTTTTATTAAGGGTTATTATTGTAATTACGGTTTATGGCTAGAGAAAGTAGAGATGGTTGGCATCTCCTGATAGGGACTAGAACAGCCTTCTGGCTTTCCTGTTACCGCACATCCGGTCAAGCTCCCCACCCATTGGGGTGGATCTATAACCACCATGAATCATAAGGAGTGGCATCACTGCCGCGTAGCTCTATTACTACGAACGACGACCCGCCCCCCCTGACAGCTGCAACGGCCCTTCAAAGGCCGCCTGGGGATTGGGTGAACGGCGACCTTGTAGGTCGCCGTGGCTTGCGGTTTTTCGTGGCTGCCGCATGAAGTGATTGACAGGGTTTGGGCTGAACGGCAGTTTTATACGCCGCATAAGGTTGAGCGGCAGCCCTAGCTGCTATAGCAGCGTTTTGGCCGCATGTAGTGAGCGGTGGCCCCATATGGGCCGCCTGCGATGGACGACAGCAATAGCCCTATACGGGTTGCCTTTGGGCTGGGTGAAACGGCGACATCACGCCAATCGCTGCGGTCGTTTGGCCGTTGAGCAGCAAGCCTAGTGGCCGGCGCATGAGGGAGGCAGTGCTGATGTTAGGAATAATGGGTCAAGGGTTTCAGGTAGGGTTTCAAACCCATACAGATCATGTCAAAAAGGTTTTAGGCTATTGGGTAGGGTTTTTTTTAACCCAAGCCCGATCCAGCAGCTTCCAAAAAAAAAAAAAAAAAAAATTAAATGGTTGACCTAAAGTGGCCAACCCAATGCAGTAACCCGACCCGGTAAGGTACCCTGACTAGCCAAGCTCAGAAAAACAGTTCAGAATTTTAGGGCAAATGTGGGCTTGAACTTGGGTTCTCCAAGTTCATAAGGCTAGCCCAATTCATCAAACCATGCTTCCTTTTATGTCTTAGTGCTAAAGTTTATTTAATTTATAATTACACTGTTCTGAAGCTATAATTATTTGATGTTTATCCCATATAGTTTTTTATTTTGTTGAACATAAATATTTTTATGAAAGTATTATGGTATAGGATATTTTGTGATCAAAATAAAGATTGAAGTTTTATGATGCTATTATAAAGTAGTGAAAATCAAAGTGACTTGGGAATAGCCACAGCATCCCAAGTCATGATGATAATTATTTAAAGAAAATCTTATAAAACTGAGAATAATTAATTGAGCCGCATACGTTGGTGAATGTTTGTAATACTATCCCAAAAATGCAATATCTAGGAAAGTTTTGTCTAAGAAAAGTCTTGGGATTTAAGAGTGTCCAATGTGACCCGCCTCACTTACCTGAAAACTTAACTTGTTGTATTTTGAGAATATTGCTTACTCCACCTTCATATTGATTTGTTTATTATTCTTGGTAGATGTTAATGAAGTAGTAATTATTATAATAATTTTGGGAGATCCACAGAATCTCGATTTTATAATGATAATTGCATCAAGAATATATACGTGAACTTCATAAGGAAAATTAACATCGTGTTGTAATTAATTCATAAATTTAATTGCTAATCCCCACAGGGACGTTTTTATTTTTATGACTTAATTAGAATAAGATAGTAAATTTAACATTAAAAATAAAATTTCTCTTGTTTGCCCACAGGTACAGAGAATTTTGTTTATTAATGTTTAAATTTATTAGTCCTATTAATAAAGAGTAAATTTCATGCGTGATGTAACCTTTGCCCACAGGTAGGTTGAAATTTACTATTAAATTGATATTGATTAATTTAAATAAAGTTATTTCATTTTTCATAGCATTTGAGTATATTATTTTTCTTTCAGCTATTCATACTACTTTAGTTATTGGTATTTTATGTTTCAATGCTTAATAGTAACAAATTTTTTGACTGAAAAGAAAATGTGTCTTTTCACATTGAGGTGCTTGGAACTCAATCTGGCATTTCTAAGAGAGAAGCTTGGTATCATTTCTAGAAAATCACTTTAAGAGGGAGTGTTAAATTTTAAAGTGTATTTTCTAGAATCCACAGTTATTATTTTTCTTCTTTTTGTTTTGAGTGTTGTAGTGAGGAAATTATGTAATTTTGAATATGGGGGGACTCATTTACACATGATAGATGACACATGTCATTCTATCTTTTCTTAGCCTTTCCACCTTCCACCTTCTACCTTGGGCATCTAACCATTACTACCCTCATTCAACCCACTTCATCTTTCTATACAACCTTACACCTTCCCATGAGACATTATTATCATCTTTCAGTACACTCATTCATTTCACTTCATCTTTCCATACAACTTTACATCTTTCTATACTTCATTGGTCACATGAAAAGTCATTCTTATCTTGTTAGTTGAAGTATGAGTATTCTCTAGAACCTTCTCATAATCTTTATATATACCCTAAACATGCTTCCAAGCCTCTCATTCCATCATACCTCACCAAACCTTCATTTATCTTATGCAAGTGTGGTCCAACTCAAGTTTTCTCTATTGATGTAATATTTCATAAATAAAAAGTATATTTCTCATTTAGATTTAGTCTTTCTTCTACTTTAGGTTGTGAGTCCTTGGGCTAGTGTAACTTTGTTGCACTACTTGAGAATCAGTCGTTCCAAATATTTAGAAACCGTATTTCTCTAGAGTTATCAACATATCATACAGATATAATTATTTAAAAGAAGCGAGATAGAAAATAAAATTCACTTTTATTAAATTATATAGAGACTTTATTCTACCACTCTTTCTTTATATATGAAAGAGACGATACAATTAATAGCAGCCTAGACGTACGTGTTCAAGTCATTACTCTGAGATTTCAATTGAGCACAGCGTGAGAGGTTCAACTAGCAAAGACAGGATGTTGCTCCGAGTCTCTCGGTCTTGAACACCAAATCCATCTCCGTCTTGGTAAAGCCCATGCACCACACGAGCAACATTTGAGGCAATATTCATAAATGACTGCAATATGGGTAATTGAGTGAAGCATTGCCCATTTATTTTCTTCCACGTTTTGTTTATCATGCCTTTGATGTGCTTTCGAGCTATTTCCACTGAAACATTCGCTTCTCTCATGTAACACAGGATTGATGAAGGAGCATCGCCTCTTTCTACTTTAGCCTGTTACAAATTAATAATTGTACAATTTTTATCATAATGAACCAATATAGGCTTTATTTGTCATCATTTAAAAGAAACAGGAATTACCGTCGAAGTCCCCAGATCATTGCAAAATCGAATTATCAGAGATTATTATACACAAAATCTTGGTTTTTCTTCATCAAATTTTCAAACTCCTCTTCTGCCTCATGTTCTATACAAAATAATATTGCATGCACCAAAATCACAGAGCCGGATGATGAAATCCATGCATTACTTAGTTATTCTTCCAAGGATGGAGTATAGCCCATGTTGTACCACTTTGCTTCCACAAATAATGCATGCGCAGTACAAAAATCTGCCCACTATTAACACAAAACAAGCAAGATCAAAAAAAGATTTTCACTATAAAATTCATTAACAGTGAGATATATAGGGTAAGGAAGCGATGAGTACCACTTTCTTTAGATGAGGTAATAATTGGTTCAAACGCTTCTCCCTTTGAATTTCATTAGCGAATTCATTGGTCGTATTGTATAGTGCTAAGAAGCAAATCTTCATGCACTCTGGAAGCTGTTGAGTTTCCCTGACATCCCACCTGAATTTTGATATGTTATAACTTATATAATTCTTCAATTCTAGAGCAACCATGCGCTTGTGTGTATTGAAAATGAGTAATGATATATATGTAGCAATACGAATTACCTATTTACGGCATTGGTGAAATGCTTTAGTTCTTCCAAAGTGCCATAAACGTCATAAACATCATCAATTACTGCTTATGAGATTAAGGACTTTAGTAAGCCATTTTCTGAAACATTTGTTCCGAGGTTCGAACCCAAAGCCCACTGAGCACATGAAAGTTTCGACCAGTCTGTCTCTTGTGAAATTCAACTTCTCTGTGAGGCCCAGATTCCTCCACCACCTAAATGGGTACAAAAAGTAAAGATAATTACTTTTCCTCGGTACCAACATAGGTTGTGTTGAGCACGTACAACGTTGTACAGATAGTTACAAAGAAGCTGCTTTCGTTGTTACCTGGAAAGTTCCCTTAGATCTTTTTTGGAGTGTGGCTTGAATTATGTTGAAATTAAGTTTAGCAAATTCAAGTAGAATATCGTTCATGTGCCCGTCTTTCTCATAAACGTTGATGTGCCATTTGACGTCAAACCACTGCACTCTCCTTTGTGAGGGAAGCTCCAAAGCATGGGCTACTGTTTTGGCAAGGTTACTGTCTAAATTAGAATTATTTTTTTCGAGAATAACAGTTGAGAGTGTCTGGCCTCATCCAGAATGTTTTCACCTTCTAAAGCCAAGTATGAGGCCTCCAAAAGCTCGAGCATTCCTTTGATATTCACGTGTGTGCTTTTCCTGAATGTACCCGTTTTTTCATCCATGAAGCCGCTAAACATATCTGAATTCCACATCATGCATGCATTGGAGTTAGATATCGGGATTTAGAAACAATATCTAATTGAGATGAATGAATTTTAACTACATATCAAGATTTAAACTCTATTTAGATGCGAGGGAAATTTCACTTACACTTCCAAACTCTTGTTACTTTTGAAATGTTTTCTTAAAGTTTAAAAGTTTATTTAACGTTGTATTTTTTAAAAAAAATATAAATAAAAAAATAAAAAACCATGATGATTGTGTCTTTTCAATTACCCTATTAAGATTTTCTATTAAATTCAAATGAAACGAACAAAAATATAAAAGTAAAAAAAACATTTCATTTGTTAGCAATTTGAGTTAACGAAAAATCCTAACCATAGGGGGTGATTAAAAGTGGGTGATATATATATGACATGCAACTATAATATTGCTAACTTTTAAACTGTGAGAGAACATTATATATTGCAAGAATCTTTTCCCTGAATTTTACCTTGTGAAACATCATAGCCATGCTGCCTAAGAAGCCTAAAGCATAGTGCAATAGCGTAGAGATCCTGATCTTCTTGGCTTAGATTTTTCTCCTTAATGGACGCTATGGAGTCTAGAGCCTCCTTGATTTCCACATCAAAGTGGATGGCTAGGCCTAACTTTTTTACCTTGTCTATCAGCTCTAATATGGCCTGAAAGCCGACTGCTTCCGCATATTTACTCCTTACCACCTCTATCAGCTTATCTGCTTGTCTTTTATATTCCTGTCCCTGCATGCACAAACCGAAAAAGTGGGAAATATTTTTTTAAAAAAAAAAAAGATAACATAAACGTTTTCTTTTTAAAAAAAAAAAGGACTGGAAATGATTCTCACATCATATGTGCTGGTAAGAGATTGTAAATAATCATAGTTCCAGATGTTTGGCTTATAATTGGCAGATCGTCTTTGTTGTATAATATCAAAGGCTTCAGACTTTATCTGGCTTGGTAAACTTTGCTGCTCATCCTGCAACGGTTTCTTGCAGTCCATATTGATCGATCGGATAATTAATTTTAAAGGAAAAGCTAGGAATTGAAGAAGTTTATTGCGTTAAGCAATGCTATGGTGATGGACTTGGCGAAATTTGCACTGCTTTATATAGGCAAAGGGACACATAAATGACAAAAATAAGCCATGCAAACATGTTTCACTCTTAGATTGAGACGATTTGACACGCAATATACATGTTTTGGACCATATATCATAGGAATCGACAGAATTAGGAAAAGAAAACACAAATGTCTATATATCTAAAAGAACATGAAAATATATATCTGAACAAATGGTTTGTCTTCCACATACAATGGAGAGCTCTTTCTGTTTGGCTACATACGTACATCATTTGTGATTCTGTTGCAAGTTTTTATCAAGGCTTTTGTTACAGAATGTAATCAAATACACAATATGATCAAGTTGTTGTTATCCTCTTTATCTAGTGGAGTGAGCTAGAAAAAGAAAGGTACGTACAGTGCAAATTTAATGGAGTGAAGAAAAGAAAACATTAAAAAACATCTTATCAAAAGAGGTTTAAATTAAGGTTCGAAGACGAACCTAGTTAGGAATTTGATTCAGGTAAATAGAAATCCATGTTAAAGGTAATCAATTAATTTATTACTGTATATAATAATATATTCCAAATGAAGTTGATTTCTAAATATTATTAATTACAAGAGGTTCAACTATATTTATCTTTTCCTTGAATGTTAACCCATAGAAGATAAAATTAAGGTTCCCTTCATTTCACTTAAAACATGAACACCGAGTTAATATGGATCATGAAATGGTTCCGATGCAAAAAAGACTGAGCATCCCCTCATTGTGGAACCCTTCGAAGATCTCATTGAATGATGAAACTTCAATCGACAAGTATATTTCCTCCAACTCCGTTAATGTTATTAAAAAATGTGATTTTCATATACTCAATAAATAATGATAATTTTACAAATTGAATTGAAGAATTAAGTTATGGACAATTAAAAACACCAACATTTATTTGTAGGAAATACGACATGATCAGAAAATTGACATTCTTGTATTTTTATTTATTTTTTCTAATTCAACATTCTTGTATCTAGCTAGAGACAATAAGTGACAGGTGGTGGTGTCGACTGTTCGTTGTTTCAAATGTGGCCTGGACAAAATTGTTTGAAGTGATCTACTGCTTTGTAACGATGTGACACTTTTAGAACCGTCTGAAATTAACGGTCAGAGTAGGCAAATGCCACGATATGGTGTTAGGCAATTAGTCAATTTGATGATGACTTGAGTCAGTCCAATTGTGTAATTATAAGTGGTTCAACCATATCTTTTTTCCTTAATGAATTAAGGAAATATTAAGAAAATATTTTATCAAATGAGGTAGTTCAAAGGCTTAAAGAGGAACCTAATTAGGAATTTTATTCAGGTAAATAGAAGTCCATGTTAAAGGTAATCAATTATTACTTATATAATATATGTCAAAATTGTTATGATAAATAAATTAAATATGGAATCGGTCCCAGTTTATTTCAATGCTGGATTTATTAATAAATATTAGAAAATATTGAAAAATATATCAAAATCTGGAAAAAAAAAAAAACTGAAATTCATTATCGTTTTACTGACTCATATTTAATAAAAAATTAGATAATTGTAAATCCTTTTAGAAAATATTGATCGATATCGTGAAAATCGGTGAGGTATCATTCTCTATGGCCTCTCAGATTTCACCTCTCTTTCTCTCTCTCTCTCTCTGATGTGGTCATAGAGTTATTCTTCTAAAAAATTCATAAATTTTTCATTTTAAAAATAATATATATTGTGAGAGACTTTTTTAAAAAAATTATTTTTTTAAGGTCGAATAAGAATTTTTTTTTTTGGGGGGGGGGGGGGGGTTTATTTGAGTTTGGGCTTAAAAAACTCGTGTAAAACTTCTTTTATTTTTTTGTTTTGAGAAAACCTTCCATCAGTGGTGTAAAACATCACTTTTATAGCAATCGATAAGAATTTAATATATCAACTAAAAAATTAATACACTACATACTAGAACACCAAATATGTGAATTGTATGGTTTGCTGATCTAGTGTTTTCAATTCTATTAAATTTGGTGGTTTTAGCTTAACTTGTTAAATTTTAATTATCATAGGGTCGCATCTTAATTGTAAATGCTGAGATTCTTTTTGTTTGTTTGTTTTTTTTTTTTCTTTGTTTTCTTTTTCTCTTTGGGATTCGGTGGGGCCACTTCACGTGATTGGATATTGTCCATATTGATCAGTAAACCAATCGCACACGGTTCTTCACATGCATGAACCGGAGGTTGAAGCAAAACTAGCCGGTCACCACATCATCCTAGTACTAAATAGGGTTAGCAAAACGGGTTGGCGAGTCGGGTTCAGGTCAACCCGCTTGACTCGCCAACCCGTTTAGTATAAGCCCGAACACGACCCGTTTATTAAACGGGTTGACACGACTCGACCCGTTAATAAACAGGTTTAACCCGACACGACCCGTCAACCCATTTAGTTGTCGGATCGTGTCGTTTAGGTCGGGTCTACCCGACCCGACCCGCAAATCAGCCAAATGCACACACTAGTACACTACACAAAGAAATAGAGTGATTCAGAGAGATGAGTGAGAGATTCGGACCTGAACGACGGACTGACGGAGAGGGTCAGAGACGCCGTGAGACAGAGGGAATGAGGGATGCCGGGAGACGAGCCGGAGACGAGCAGCGGAGAGAGAGACCGTCGGACCGAGACATGCCGGTGACGCGCTAGACGGAGAGGCCATGAGAAAGGGAGATCGAGCATTCCGGCCATGAGAGAGAGAGGGAGATCGAGAGAGATGCTGAGCCTGAGATGGAGTCGGCTCGACTGGAGAATCAGTGGAGATGTAGATTGAGAATGATGGAGAATCGGAGATAGTGACTACGGACGGAGTCACAGAGCTGAGCTCGAGCTGCTCGGCGGCGGGAGACAGTGACAGAGAGACTGAGACTCCCAGTCTGAGAGAGGAAAATCGAAAAAAAAAAACAAAAACAAAAACAAAAACAAAAACAAAAAACAAAAACCAAAAAAGGAGAAACTGAACTGAGAAGATGGCAGACGGGTGACTCGTAAGTTTCAGTTTTTTTTTTTTTTCGTTAACGGGTTACCGGGTCGGTAACCCGGCGGGTTAACCCGTCTGACCCGGTAACTTACCGGGTCATAAACGGGTCAACCCGTTTGACCTGGTAACCCATTAAGCTAAACCCAAACCCGATTTTTTCGTGTTGTGTTCGTGTCGAGTTCGCGAGTCGTGTCAAAAATTGCCATCCCTAGTACTAAACCAATTCGCACACGGTTCTTCACATGAATCGGAGGTTGAAGCAAAATTAGCCGGCCTCTACACGTACCATCAGGAAAAATGCCAAATTAAGGTATCATCTGCAATTAAGGCATTTGTTCTATATCTCTTCTATAGAACAAAATTAGCCACTACATCGATCATCAGGAAAAATGCCAAATTAAGGTATCATCTGCAATTACGACATTTAATTTGTTCTATGTATATCTCTTCTATATCATCGATCTGCAATTGCTAGCTATCACCCTCATCTCTGATGTCATTCCTAGAACAGCAAATACGTAACTTCAATTCCTGATATATAGAATATTATTATGATCCCTAACTAAGTCTTTATTCTCATATTTATTTCTAATTAATAGTACCATTGGATACATGTTTTCCGTATTGGGGGGAAACAAAAATGATTTTTGTGTCATTACGAAAAGTGATTTTTGTGTCATTTTTCATTACGAAAAGTGATTTTTTTTTTAGAAACAAAAATGGTGTCATTGCTAAAATTGAATTTTTTTTTATTTTTATTTTTTTGTAGTGACTTATGTCATCCTGCAGATGAGGGTAGAACTAGAATTTTAGGAAATGGGGGGACAAACTAAAAAATAAAAATAAAAAATTTGGTCCATTTCATAATTAAAATACATAAATTTAGAAAAAAAAATTCAAATTTTTGTGTCATTTTTAAAATTTTAGAGAGGCCTTAGACCTCCCAGAGGCAACGATGGTTCTGCCCTTGCTGCAGATAGGTCACAGAGAAGACACGAGACAACATTTTAGAAGTCTTATATGGGTTTTTGTACATGTGATTAGATTTTTTATAAGAAGATTAATAGTTTTTTTTTTTGATAAAAAAATAAATTGAAAAGCACGTGGCCAAATTTATCACCTCTAAAAATCCAATGATCTTTTTTATGAAGTCCAAACGCAGACTTAAAAAGTCATGAACCTGCATTAGGTCAGGACTCGAAAGCAGAATGTAAAGAGAATTAAGCCGTCATTAAAGGACCATTTGCTCCCCCCCCCCCCCCCCCCTCCTTGAATAAAACTAAAATAAAAAGCCGTCATTAAACCCCCCCCCCCTTTTTAATAAAAAATAAAAATAAAAAACCGTCATTAAAAGCCACTTAAAAATATTACATTAATAAAAAACGCTTTTGAAGGTAGAAAACTTAGACGCTCCCGATGTTTTGGGCGGAGGAGGGATATCGCTCCCTCCTCCACCCCTCCCCCCCTTCCTCATTTTCCCTTCTCTTCTTGCCTCTCGTAGGCAGCAACCGCTCTTTTGGTGGCCTTTCCTCCTCTTTGAGGCTTATCTCTCCACAAGCAACTTTATCGACTCCCCTTCCACCACGTGGTGGCCGGTCTCCACTCCTCTTGCTGCTCATAGCCGGATCTACTTCTTTCGAGTTTTTAAAATCTAGTTTTTCAAAACTAGATCTTAAAGCTTGGAAGAATTCCACCACCTCACGTCGGCACCACCCTCCGCTCCGTCTTCAGTCGGTAGATCTGCTTTGTGAATTTATTTTTTGCATTTATTTTCTGTTTTCTTTAATTTTCTTGTATTTTGTCTGTTGTCCTGGGTCTTGGATCAAGGATGTGTGTGTCTCCTGCCCTTTAGGGTTGAGGAGTGTGTGTCTCCTGCCCTTTAGGGTCGAGGAGTGTAGATTTGGGTGTGGGAGAATAACTCTCACGGCCTGGAATAAAGGAGTGCGTTTCGGGCTAATCATGTCCCGATCTAACCTTAGATCTAGTTTGCTGAGCAGATCTGCTTCTTTTCTGGAGTTGTTCTTGGGTTAGTGGTGGTTGTAGTCATAGACAGTTCTTTAATTGTTAGATGCTTTTGTCCAGTCTATAGCTATGTAATTTCATAACGTTTGTGCTATGTTTAATCTACGGTTTAAGCTTCTATTGTAAGAGCTTTATGCTCCTGATTTATTATTAATGGAATTTGGCAGATTCTCACTCAGAAAAAAAAAAATATTACATCAATAATTCCAACATATTTTAAGTTGCCGGTGGCGGCAAAATTTCATTAAGACAACTGAACTTTTTAAGAATATTTCCAACAATAATAGTAGTTATTAGTACAATTTTCGATATGATGATTTGCGTCATACGCCTTGTATTTGTTGATTCCACTCTGACGTTTATGTTAATTTTTTAGATGAATAATCTCTAAGGTTAAAGCAATATAAATTTCTTGTACTTTGACTCTGTGGAACAATTTATTATTTATAGCCATCATATTCTTGTTAATTTCGGTCTCTTCTAGCGGACTTAAAGTCTAATTAGTAAAATGAGTTTTAGTAAGATCTCCCTTTATCTAACCAAGAGATGAGACTTTATCCTAAAATTCCTAAGATAAACAGTGATCTTCTTGATATTCCTTCTCGCAGTACAACACATTGATGTTTATCTCTTTATAGTGTTTAATATCGAGAACAACTCTTTATGAATTAGACTTCTTGAATTCATTGGGACTGGGCCATATGAAATAGCAAGACTTTCATTTTGACCAGGAAGACTCCCAGTCAAACCGAGACTTCCAGTCAAACCAAGACTATTATCGAGCTTCCTTCTTTATCCTTTCAATGTTGATGGATTCAATGGGCTTTAATCAACCTATCAATTTACTTCATCTAAATGAATAAGTATCAGCCATAAAACGGATTTGGATGGATTGGACTAAGAGAAATATTTCTCATCAGTAGTTATAGTCAAAATACCTGGTGAAAAGGTGTAAGTTTTTATTTTTTCTACTGTTTTTTTTATACACAATAGCTATTTTCTGAGTTTTTTTATTGTTTTATTAAAGAAGAAGATAAATATTTAAAGAAAGAAGAAAGAGAAAAAAAAAACAATATTTTATTGCTATAATGTGCTAAATAATCAGAAGTAGATATTTTTTGTAGCTCAAAAAGTATTTTGGCTAGTCTGCCGGAATAAAAAAAAAAATTAAAAAAAAAAACAAAGTTTAAAGAGAAATCAGAATCCCATGATCCAAGCTGATTGAATAACAGGCTTAACAGCCCATGATTCAAGTGAATGACATCCCAACTCACAGCCATGATTTGCATCCAAACAAGTCTCCTGAATTTCGTGTGACAGATTAGCAGCCGAAGTCTCCTCAACTTCTATTTTGCGTTTACTTTTGTCGCTACATGTAAAAGCTTTCCTCCTGTGTTTTTTTAGTACTCTATGCATCTTTCTCTATAAATAAGAACAACTACTTTGCTTTTGGTTAAGTTAATCAAGACAGATTTCTCAAATCTTAAATAAATAAATTAAAAAAATGGTTCATAATAACTAAATGAGTAATGATACATGTCAACTTCTATATTTAATTTGTGTCAGTCAAAATTTATGTGACTTTTAAAATTATTATTAGATCAAAAGTTAATAATAATTTATCATAAATTTATGGTAATTTTAAAAGTTATATCACTTTTGGTTGATACAAGATAAATATGCATAAGAGTTTACATATATATTTACTTTAACTTATATAAGTCATTTAATTAGTATGCTAAAATGCTCTAGACGAGTTTGTTGGGATATTTTCCAATAAGCTAAGAGCATTCATATTGAGTTCAACAAAGTAGCTAAAAAGTTATTTTGTTGAGCCCTGTAGCAAAGTTTGTTTGTTTATTTTTTTTTTATTTTTTTATATTTTTTTTTTAAACCAATCAAACTTTCAATTCATATATGAGAAAATTTAACCACAACATTCAGCACATACAATATTAGAGATCCCTAGGGAGTATCCTCTATGTGTATTACATCATCAACTATAAGATAGTAAGCCTAGCAAGTTTATGAGGCAACCTCATTCGCCTCGCGTCGAACATGAGAAACCTCTCAATGTTGTAAAGAGTGTAGAACAATGTGGATATCATCAATAATCTGTCGAAACCAACACCAATTTTTGTCTTCCTATCTTAACGCCTTAACCACCTGTAATGCATCTCCTTCCAAATGAATCTTCTACCATCCCATTTCTTTAGCAAAAGTGATCACTCGTAATATTACAAAAGATTCAACCACAACCGGATCAATAACATTACATTTAGGAGATTGCAAAGTAGAAAGAACTTTCCCCTAGGATCACGAATGACCACACCAATTCCCATCCGTCAATTATACTTATCAACCGCAACATCCCAATTAACCTTTACAAGTCCATTGGAAGCCAGCTGCCATCGTGATTCAACTAAAGGATTAATCCTGCTATTCACAGGTAAAATTGTCTGAGCTTCTTTAAACTCTGCAAGAGAAACAATAGCCTTCTAGACAAGCAAGTTAGGATTACAAAATTTACCCCCATGGATCAAAGAATTTCTTCTAAACCATATATGACAGGCAACCACAGTCATAACCTCAAAGTCCTCCATAGACACAATCGAACGGATAGTATCAACAACAGAAATGAATTCGGCATTTATCACACTACATTTTTGAAGTTTTCAACTACACATACTCCATGCATCTCTAGTAGCTAGGCAATTCCATAAAACATATGATGTGGTTTCCACCTCTATCAAACAAATAGTGCAAAAAGGATCAAGCACAACTTTCTTCTTATTCAAATTACCTTTCGTTGGCAGTTCATCGTGATAGGCTCTCCACATAAACATTTTCACCACATTAGGCACCCTCAACTTCCTAATATATTTCCATGTATCGAAGTAACGCCTCGCAATAAAGCATTCCCCACGATCAAACACAACACAAGAATTGGCAAGATGATAGGCACTCCTAACTATAAAGATTCCACTCACAGTGCATCTCCAAATTTTTTGATCCACACCATAGAGGGAGCTAATGGGAATCTGGCCTATAATAACTGCCAAATCCATACCAAACACTTCATTGATCAAAGCATTGTTCCACTAGTTCGTATCCTTGTCAATAATATCGAATACAATTACATCTTCATAAAGGCAAATGCCCAAACGATAGACTAGACAAACAACCTCTAATGGAATCCAACGATCATGAAAAAGCTGAATTTGATCCCCGAAGCCCACGTGCCAAATTAGCCCCTCCTTTAACAGATCCATGGAAGCCCATATACTTCGCCACATATAAGAAGGAGCATGCCCAAGAGTAGCATTAAGGATGTCACCAAACAGAAAGTATTTTGCCTTCAAGATCTTAGCTGAAAGAGAATCAAGATTCTGAAGAACCCTCCAACACTGCTTAGCTAATAAGGCCTTACAGAAATTTTTCAAGTCTCGGAAGCCCAAACCTCCACACTCCTTCGGCAACCCCAACTTGGACCAATTAACCTAATGAATCTTCGCATCATTCTCCAAATGCCCCCACTAAAATTTACTCATCATGGAGTTGATCTCATTACACAAGGATTTCAAGAGTTTAAACAAGCTCATAGTGTAAGTCGGGATAGCCTGAACAACTGCTTTTAACATAATTTTCTTATCGGCCTGTGATAAGAACTTAACCTTTGAGTTGCTAATACGACTCCAGATTTTGTCTTTCACAGATTTGAATGTGCGCATCCGAGACCACCCCACCATGACTGGGAGACCCAAGTACTTGTCAAAAAAATAGCATGGTTGAATACCAGATATAGCTGAGATCTGAAGGCGGATGGCATTATCAGTATTCTTGCTAAAAAATATAAAAGTCTTATCCTTGTTCATCTTTTGACCAGATGTACTTTCATAGGTATCCAACAACTCTTGGAGTCGGCCCCATTTCAGAATAGACGCCTTACAAAAAAGAAGGCTATCATCTACAAAAAAACAAATGATTTAATTTTACTCTTTCCTAGGCAATCGGGACACTAGTTAGCGAACCTGATCTCTTCGCTTTCTGTAACAAAGCACTCAACGCTTTAGCACAAATAATGAATAGGTAAGGGGAGATCGGATCTCCTTGACGAATTCCCCTAGAAGGAATGATTATGCCATTGGTCTCTCCATTAATCAAAATAGAGTAGGAGACAAAAGTAATACAACTCATAATCAACCTACACCAGTGACTATCAAAACCCATCTTCATCATAACTGCCTCAAGGAAACTCTACTCGACCTAATCATAAGCCTTGCTCATGTCCAGCTTCAAAGCCATATAACTAACTTTCCCTTTCAGCTACGAATTCATCGTATGAAGAGTTTCGTATGCAGCAATAACATTGTCCGTGATAAGGCGCCCAGAGATGAACGCATTCTGATTAGACGAAATAATGGCAAGTATAATTTTTTTAAGACGGTTCGCCAGAACTTTGGATAACAACTTATAAACCACATTACACAAGTTGATAAGGCGAAAATCAATTACCCTTCAGAGATTCTTGATCTTGGGAATAAGGACCACAAAAGTATCGTTGATCAAATTAAACTCATTTCTCGAGTTTAAGCAACTCAAAACTGCATCACAAACATCAGCTCCAACAGTAGACCAATAATTCTAGTAAAAGCACACAGAAAAACCGTCTGGACCTGAAGATTTTAGTAGTGCCATATGGGATAATGTAAAACTCACTTCCTCCGCAGTGAACACTTGCAATAGTTGCTCATTCATAGCTGAGGTGCTTGTTGAGCACTATAGCTCACCAATCTATCTTTTTTTAAAATAAAAAAAATTTTTATTCTCTCTCTCCTCTCTCTCTTCTCTCTTTCTCATCTCTCTCTCTCTCTCTCTCTCTTCTCTCTCTCTCTCTCTCTCTCTCTCTCTCTCTCATCTCTCTCTCTTTCTCTCTCTCTCTCTCTCTCCTCCTCTCTCTCTCTCTCTCTCTCTCGTCGTCACCTCTTTTATTTTTATTTTTCCCTACACCAATCT
The DNA here is from genome assembly GCA_900184695.1 of Betula pendula. Taxonomy (NCBI): domain Eukaryota; kingdom Viridiplantae; phylum Streptophyta; class Magnoliopsida; order Fagales; family Betulaceae; genus Betula; species Betula pendula. The sequence continues at coordinate 107,395 of FXXK01001228.1, forward strand.
TCTCTCTAGTTATGTGAATTCTATTGATATTATTCTCTCCTATGCCTTCTTCTTCTCTCTTCTTCTTTTTTTTTTTACCTACGCCTTCTTTTCCGTTGGTATTGAATTTTTCATAAAAAATAAATAAATAAATAAAAAGACCTTTAGAAGAAGATAAAATTAAAATATATATATATATATATATATAATGACCATTATGAAAAAAATTAAAAAAAAAAATATGATCAATAAAAAATGACAAATTTTAAAATATAATCGTTAGGAAATGATAAGGCTTCAAAAATATAAATTTTAGAAAAATATAAAAAAGAATAAATATTTAAATATTTAATGGAATATAAAAATTATTAGCTAAAATGTTAAGCTAGATATTGGTCTTTTGAAAAATTGATAAATAAAAAAAATAAAATAAAAAAAGGAAAACTTTACAAGGCCCCCAAACTTCCACACGATCGAAATATCTCCCCTCAAATCTTTGATTTCTCTCACTTTCCTCTCGTACTTCCAATGTGTATCATTTAAACCTCTCTCCATTTGTTTTCACTATCAAACTCTATAAAAATTCTCAAATATCCTATATTTTTTAAAAAAATTATAAAAAAAAAATTTAAAAAAAATCTAAAATGAGGGTATTTTAAATTTTTCACACTCCTCCGTTAGGATTTAACAAAAAATCATAACAGATGGAGGTTTAAATGATACAAATTGAAAGTATAAAGGCCAAAATAAGATAAATCAAAAGATTTATAGAGGTATTTCAAATCGCGTAAAAATTTAAAGATACATTTCCAAAATTTTATTAAAAAAAATATATTTAACAATATAAAATACGTACCGAGCCAAATGTGAATACTATAAAAAGCTAGTGGCATAGCAAGGTCGAAGTCGATCCAATAATTGCCGAAGAAAACCGTGCACCTTCTCCGAAGCCAACCATCAACGGAGGAAAAAGATTTTGTTGTCTGTGGCTATTGCAGCAGTCTTTGCTGCAGGTTCTTTGGTTTTCAAAATTTTGGATGATATTTTATTTTTCTCAAATTCCTTTTTTTCATTGTAATTAGAGGTAGAATCAATCAGCTTCTGCAGTGGATCGATATATGTTCTGTCATCAATCAACTCATAAAAGGGAAAAATCAAATTTCATAGCTAAGTTTTCATGCTATTTTAATTTAATTTTTATGTTTTTAATTTTAACAATTAAATTTTTATAATTTTTTTATAATTTTAAGGAGGTCCCTCCATCAACATATTGTTTATTTAATTAACATTATTCCATGTTACGCCAATCAATTAATTAACAATATTATAATTAATTAACAATATATCACATCAGATCAATTAATTAATGTGATATGACTCTCATTTGAAATGTCATGTGTCAACTGTACTTATCAAGTGACACAAATATTTTAAATTATAAATATACCCTAAATAGATTTCTTTTTTTTAAGAAAAAAGTTAAAAACAAATTCTTTATTTAGGGTATATTTGTCATTCAAAGTAATTGGGTTTATTTAGGGTATATTTGAAATGTAAGCGAACCTATGGAACTATTTGAAATCAGAGAAAAACTTAAAATCCTAATTGTTAAAATTGAAAACGTATCAACCAAATTAAAATTGCATGAATACAAAAGGATGAAATTTGATGTTTTTTTCCCCTCATAAAAAGCTCGAAATTGCACGCCAACTCACTGCTGACTTTAATAGTTGGCTCTTTGCAAAAAGTTGACCTATTTAAAATTAATAATGTTCTTTTCAAACTTTCAATTGTGACAATGTTTCTCTAAACTACCAAACTATTGTTAATATAACCCCAAGGACGAAAATATCCTTAATAAAATAAAATAAAAAATCTAAAGCTAAAATTAAAAATTAAAAACATTACCACCCAATTGGCCAAATTCAAAATTTTTTAAAATATATATATAAATATTTTCGTTTAAAAAATTATTTTTTTAAAAATAAAATTTTAATTATTGTTTTCAAATTCATAAGGGCTAGAAAAAATTAAAACTAAAATTTAAAAAAAAAAAAAACAAAAACAAACTACCACCCAATTGGCCAAATTCAAATTTTAAAAAAATAAATAAATAAAAAATCATAAAGATTTTCGTTTAAAAAAATTATTTATTTTAAAAAAAAAAATAGTTCCTAAGGGTATTTTTGTCTTATTAAAATATTTGTAGAGTCATTTTTGTCTTTTTACTGGCCTTGGGAGACATTGATAATTATTTAATAGTTTAGAGAGAACATTGTCACAATTGAAAGTTTGGAAGAAACATTATCAATTTAGTGGCAGTTTTAAGGGGTATATAGATTTTTCCTTCTTTTTTCTTTCCTTTTTTTTTTTTTAATTCCTTCTGCATTTGATTTGCCTAAATAGGTAATAAAAGATTTTGAAACCAACCACAGTATTATTTTTTTTTTTGTAAGTAACCAACCACAGTATTGGATACGATCTCTTATCCCTAATTCTAAATTTGTAAAAGTCCTCCTTCTTTACTATCATTTTGCAAACTTTTCTTCCCTAATAATTGATAATCTTTAATACCCAAATCATGAGGAAAATTGCATATAAATTCAAATAAAAAGAAAAATAGAAAATTGTATATGATTTTCAGTACATGACAGACCAATCAAACTAAGGTTACCTTTAGAGTATCCAAAAAAAAAAATGTTTTAACCGACTTACCGGTTTTGCATTTGACTCACTTCTGGAGTCAATGTTCTACGTGCCGGAACATTGTATGCAGGGGTGAAATTTAAAGATTTTCGTGTCAAAAGTTCACGGCCCTAATTGAATGTACAGTTGGCTCTAATACTAACCCTTTTTTTTTTGTTCATCGTATCCGGCCCTTCTTTTTCATTCATCGTATCAAATTTATGAATGTACAGTTGGCCCTAATACCACCCCAACCTTTTGCGCCGATCCCTCAATTTTGTCCGTATGTTGTCTGAAGTGGACGAACAATTGAGAGTGAATTTAATCATATCTATGCCGACACTCAAAGTTGAGCTATTTAATCATTAGTAGACAGTTAATGTTATTACTTATGCAATGCCCTGACAGGCTAAATCCTTGTCGTCCTTCCTTGTCAAAGGATGATACTACGCGTTTAATTAATTTAATGCTTTCAGAAACAAAATATTCTCTTCTATTCAAGATTTTTCTCAACAATAGAAATAGGGGAAGAAA
>FXXK01001229.1:0-14125 GCA_900184695.1 Betula pendula
CTTCTTCTAGGCTGGTCCTGAAAGAGAATGTGACTAGCCTGTCACCTTTTGTTCTAGCAATGCTTGATCCTGTTATAGTGAGTCCATGGCATGTCTTGGGGGATTGGCTTCGAGGGAGTACTGAGCTCACACCCTTTGAGAAAACACATGGGATGGGTCTATGGAACTACTGCAACCAAAACCCAGGATATAATTGCATTTTTAATGAAGCGATGGCCAGTGATTCCCAACTTATGAGCTTCGTAGTGGAGGGCTGTAAGCCCATCTTTGAGGGTTTGGGCTCGTTGGTTGATGTTGGAGGTGGTACTGGGACGGTGGCAAGGATCATTTCTGAGGCTTTCCCTCACATCAAATGCACAGTATTTGACCTTCCACACGTAGTTGCCAACCTGCCGGAGACTACAAACTTGAAATTTGTTGGTGGTGATATGTTTCACTCTATCCCTTTTGCAGATGCCCTTCTCATTAAGGTTTGCAAAATACTTTCATCCCTTCAATATCTAATTTGATGGTGGTTGATAACTCTTTTTAAGAGTGTTTTTTTTTTTTTTTTTGAAAAAATGTTTTAATGTGACAAAAATGTGATAGAAGTTTTGAGTTTTTTGTGAGGTAAGTTGTTTGTTAATGTTTTAACTTTTTCAGAGCTTTTATTTTTTAATTAGGGTGTTTCCTCTTTTTCTTTTAGGTTATGTTTATTTCGACGTAAAATGTTTTCTACAAAACATTTTTCCTATTTTTTGGTATTTGGTACAATTGAAAATCGTAGTCAAACCGAAAACATTTTTCGGTTGACCGGTCAAGAAAACTTTTTTTATTCTCTACCGCTGCCGGAGGTCGCTAGAGGTTGCCATTTGCCGGAATTTGTTGTCAAAAGTCGGCAACTGTCATTGATTTTTCGTACGAACCAAACGCTAAAAAAAGAAAAATTTTCAATAGAAAAGATTTTACGTCGAAACAAACAAAGCCTTAGTTACATAATACTGTTCATTTTGGCCATTAGTATTGTTCAAAACATGAATTTTTCTATAGTGACCGCTGGATTTTGTATTTATGTCTTTAATCACAGTTATGTGTGTATCGATATATAGATTGACACATAATATTACAGCATGCATGCATCTCCCTTACCCAAATTGAGATGAATTTACATCATTATTTTGAAGTTATGAAGATTTTAAAGGCACACCCCCAGTCTGATATATTAATTCTAATATCTAATATTTGGCAGTGGATTTTGCATGATTGGAGCGATGAGGAATGTGTGAAGATACTGAGGAGATGCAAAGAGGCCATTACAAGCAAAGGTAAGGAAGGAAAGGTAATCATCATAGACGTGGTGATAAACGAGGAAAAGGATGAAGATGAAGTTACTAAAACAAAGCTCCTCTTTGACACACTAATGATGGTTCTATTCAACGGAAAAGAGAGAGACAAGAAAGAATGGGAGAAGCTCTTCTTGGAAGCTGGCTTTAGCAGCTGCAAAATAGTGGCATCATATGGCATGAAATCCATTATTGAGGTTTATCCTTAATTAATTAAGAGATAAATAATAAATAAACTACCACTACAAAAATAAATAAATAAATAGACAAGGGGTTTGGAGTCGATTTGAAACCGACTTTAAACCAGTGTAAAACCGACAAGAATTGATTCTTATCGGTTTTTTCACATCAATTTGGATCAGACGGCATAGAAAGGTTTAGATTTCATTTTGACGTCGGTTTTAATGAACTGCCGTGAATTGATTCTAAGATTAATATCCTTGCTGTTAAAAAATAATTAAAGTATCTCAAGCTTGATGGCTTAGAAAAATGCTTGCGAGCATAGGAACTAAACTGTTATTAGTCAATTTGCCTATTGTACTATATATATCATAATTAAGCTTAATTATTGGATTGTGCTTCTGTGTCTTCTTAAGGTTGTTTCACAGGTGGTGGAAAGTTAGTGGGTTCCTTTCTTAATATTTTTTCTCGTACTGTGTCTTGAGTGCGTCGTAAGCCTGTAACCCTAATAATGAGACATTATTGGTAGTGTCACTAATAAAAACAAAGCCTAAATTGTAGGATCCCAATACATTTGCTTACTTTTGCTATTAAAATCAAAGGGTTAAAAATTTTTGTACAAAACACTTTTACCCTTCTACCATTTGATTAGTCTTAGTCTTCTTGTTAGAAATAAACGAGAATAATATGCTCCTTCTTAATAGCATGTGAAGATTAATGATTGAGAAAACATATACCTCCTCTGCTTGTGTGTCGATGGTTGTAGAACAAGAATACAATATTGTGAGTGGAAGGAGTCTCGTACTCTCAACCCTAATTCACAAAAATGGTGAATACAAAATTCAATGGGCTGATTCCATTCATATATAGGGTGAAAGTACATGCTTCTTATAGTATCTACAAATGGGCTTAGCCCATTATGGGCCTATAACAAACAAAATGACTATGTTAGACCATCCAAAAAGAATAAATACAACAATTTCCTACTTGTACATCATAAGTCATTTGACCACAAAACAAACACAAACAGACATCCCAAAATACAATTTGTTCCAAATGTGTTTACAAGTAACAAGTTAAGAATACACTGAGAAGATGCATGACATATAACAAGTACTTACAATCACGTGATCCAGACTAATAAAATGTAGGTGTAATACATGAATCACACAAATAGTGCTCACTACATATTTTCACATGAAGCCCATCGAAACTAACTCACAATGTCTCGTATCACAACACCAATGTCATAATTGACACAAATGTGCGCACAATATATGGCAACACAAATAATGCGAACAATATACACACAGATACAAAACTCCCACTAAGTCATACAACAGAATACTTCAACAACCCTCTCATATGCTCCTTAAACAAATTTCAGAGCTAGACCTTTAGTTGGTGTGCCAGTCACATATGTTATGCAAGAAGTGAGACTAGGCTACTTTACCTTTAATAACTACTACAGAATTACCACAAAATAAATCCAACAGCATCAAAATACCATTTAGAATACCCAATAAGCTTAATTATTGGATCGTGCTTCTGTGTCTTCTTAAGGTTGTTTCACAGGTGGCGAAAAGTTAGTGGGTTCCTTTCTGAATATTTTCCTCGTACTGTGTCTTGAGTGCACTGTAACCCTAATAATGAGACATTATTAGTAGGGTCGCTGATAAAGACAAAGCCTAAATTGTAGGATCTCAATACATTGCTTATTTTGGCTATTAAAATCAAAGGGCTAAAATTCTTTGTATAAAACACTTAAACCATTTGATTAGTCTTGGTCTTCTTGTTAGAAATAAACGAGAATAAATATGTTGTTTCTTCATAGCATGTGTAGATTAATGATTGAGAAAACATGTACCTCCTCTACTTGTGTGTGTTGATGGGTGTAGAACAAGAAAATTAGAGTATTCTGCAAGAATGACAGAAAAGTTGCATAATTGCAACAAAATTATAATTTGATGTATTTAAGTGTTACACTTGTTAGTCCGTGAACTTTTTTTTGAAAATAACTAGTAGTTTCACATGCTTAAGTGTATTTAACCCGAGAATATATGATAAATGGGAATAGGTCCTCCTGTTCACACCCTATGAAAAAGCACACTAGTCATTGATCACTAGGCACATGGGGTTTGGGGCTAGGACGAAAGAAAACAAAAATTTGAATTTAATTACCATTTAAAAGAGGCAATGGGTAAGGGTAAAGGCCACATCAATAAATGTAAAAAAATTCTCGCAAGTAAGAAATTCTCGGTAAGATCGAGGTCGATCCACAGGAAATGGTAGACACTCAAATAAAATTCATATTATTGCGCAGAAAAATAAAATGATTTAGTTTTTTTTTTTTCCTACTAAGAAGTGGCGCAATTGAGTGATTAAATTAACAAAATTAAATTAAGTAAAATAAAGTTTCAGGAAAAATTAATGAGAAAAACACTACGGCTTCAAGGATCCACTTAGCATTCTATTATGTATTCTTGAGACATAATTATAATAACTCAACTAGGTAGAGAATCAACTCTCCTAATCGGAATATTTAACGATAAAGCACTAATTAAATTAAAGTCAATTGAGCATGAATTTGATTGAAGATTTGATTTTAATGACATGCATGTTAAAAGAAATTAAGCATTCACTATAAATTCGAATCATAACACATAAAACAAAGTAAGCATTTGATATAAACAAAAATCATAATAAATCAAAATAAACTTGTCAACATGAAATTTTTCTCAAATTAAAATCATTTCCAACACTCGAGCATTAATTTAGGAAGAACATCAAAAATAGTCTCAAGAACATATAATAAAAAAAAACAAAAAAAATACTAGGTTTCACCCATAACCATAGCTAAAAGATTATCCACACATGACTATAAGCACAAAACCCACAATCAACTAGTAAACATTAAACACAACAAATTAAAACATAAAAGATTAAAAAAAAAATAAGAAAGAAAAATTTGCTGCTGCATAATGGAGGAGAACCCAAGCTTCTGCCTTGAAAAAAAAAAAATCGAACTACCCTTCCCCTCCACGTCCAGCACTGGCCAGCTCTTTAAAGAGCTGGTTTTCTTGTCCTTTTGTTGGTCCTACCGCGCCCTTTAATTTTCAGTCTTCACGTGATTGCTGTGTCTCTAATGAAACAATAACCCAGCTGGTGCTTTACTCAAATTACACAAAAAAAAAAAAAAAAAAAAACAAAATGGGCAGATCATCTCTCTGCACTTTACTCAGTTTCTCAAAAAAAATCTTCAGGCCAATGGGCATATTACGACAGTACCGAAAAATAAAAAACAGAACGACTCCCACTTTCACGTCTCTGCTGCTGCTCTCTTTCTTTTTCTTATTCTTCTTTTCTTTCTTCTTTTGTGTTTTTGTCTCAACCTTCTTCAAGTTTCAACGTAGGCGAGTGATTTTGTCTTCTTTTGGCTTTCTTTGAGGGATAAGGATCCTCTCCATTTCAAACGAAATGGAGAGGATCCTAATTTTTCTTTGAGAGACCATCTGACATGCATTTGAACACCATATATCTTGAAGGCGTAATAAACAAAAAAAAAAGTCCAAAATGATTTCTCTCCATGTTTATTTTATATTAATAAAAAATAATATAACTTTTACAATTATTGGTAGATCTTTTCAATTATACCTATTCCTACAACAACAACAGTATAAAAAAAAAATAGTTACTTACATTAATATATTACTTACGCTCAAGACTAATAATTAGATAATATTTTTAACTTAACTATAAAATGTTAAAATTAGTGTAAATAAAGTATAATAATGCTTAATTTAATTAAATAAATTGTACACATTTAAGCAATTATCACAATAGTCCAGATTTAATATTATACTCTTTTTCTCATGAAAAATTTAGAATTAAATATGAGTTGTTGAAAAAACTATAATACAGTAATTTTATTTTCTTACACACATAAGCCAAATAAAAATAATAATAAAAAAACGGTGGGGCTGCCTCACTTTTTCATTGGGCCATAATTTTGATAGCTGAATTCAAAACATCTACATAAAGTGGGACCGTGTTATGCTCATGACTTTTTGAAAATGAAAAATCAAGGGCAATTTCCGCAATTTGCGATTTGGCACACACATTCAGATAAGACGATTAAAAAAGTACATCGCACATCTTTCAATCTTATCACTTAGGAGGAGCTAAGGCATCTGCAAAATTATGGATCAAAGTCATGGACAGGGAGCAAGTGAGTTGTTTCAAGCACAATCTCATCTGTATAAACATGTTTTTAGTTACATAGGTTCCATGTCACTGAAATGTGCAGTTCAGTTAGGCATACCAGACATAATCCAAAATCATGGGAAACCCATTACTCTCCATCAGTTGGTCTCAGCGCTTCAGATTCACCCTGCAAAAGCTCGTTTCGTGCACCGGCTCATGCGCTTACTTGCGCACTGCGGCTTCTTTGCTATCACAAGAGTAAACAAAAAACAAGAAGATGATGAAGAAGAAGAAGCGTATGATCTCACACCTTCATCTAGGATCCTCCTCAAAGAAAATGTCTCCAGCTTGTCACCATTTGTCGTAGCGATGCTTGACCCAGCTCTTGTAACTCCATGGCAATTCTTGGGACATTGGTTTCGGGAAGACAAGGTCACAGCATTTGAGAGTTCACATGGGATGGGATTTTGGGAATATGGAAACCAAAACCCTGAATTTAATCATCTTTTCAACGAGGCAATGGCCAGTGATTCTGGAATGATGAACTTGGTTGTAAGAGACTGCAGGCCAGTTTTTGAGGGGCTGGATACATTGATTGATGTAGGGGGTGGTACTGGAACATGCGCTAGGATCATTTCTGAGGCATTCCCTCACTTGAAATGCACAGTGTTTGATCTTCCACACGTTGTAGCTAATTCGACAGACAATTTGAAGTTGAATTATGTTGGAGGTGATATGTTTCAGTCCATCCCTCCGGCAGATGCCATTCTGCTTAAGGTATGCATTATTTAATCGTTCCATAACCATTCTTTCCGTCTCAAAATTTGTCTGGTTTCTTGGATTTCCTTCTATGTATAGCTTGATCTGCAAATGTCCTTCATGTGCAACATAAAATTGCTAGCCAGGTTCAAACTTCGGTAAACTGCATATATACGCTATTCAATACAATGAGGAAGGAGACAATCTTAGAGAATGATTATACTCTTGGTTGTGTTCTTTATGGTTGGATTAGTAAATTACAGAATGTTTACATTTTTCTTGTTGGTGATAATGACTCATTTGCAGCTGGTTTTACACTCAATTAGCGATGAGGATTGCGTGAAGGTACTGAAAAAATGCCGAGAAGCTATTGTAAACAAAGAAAAAGAAGGAAAGGTGGTGATCATAGATATAGTGATTAATGATATCAAAGACGAGCACGAAATAACCGAAGCAAAGCTCTTTTTTGACATGTTGATGATGGTTTTGGTCACTGGAAGAGAGAGATACGAGAAGGAATGGGAAAAACTCTTCTTGGAGGCTGGTTTCAGTCACTACAAGATAACACCCATATTTGGTTTAAGGTCCATTATTGAGGTTTATCCTTAGGACATTAGGAACAACTATGTATTGTACTAAGAGTTGTATGACTGTAGAATAATCATGTCTTACAAGCTTGAATGCTGTATGGACTACTAATGTGTGTTTAAAGAGTTTTCAAAATTAGTATAATTATGTATATATATTTATGTTTATGGTTTGAGAATATTTTTAAATGGAAGGTATTTAAAGAGACTTGGAAAAAAAGAGTCCCACATGAAAAAAAGAGAAACTAAAGTAGACGTTTATAACGCCCAACTCACACTAAGTTATTGCTTTAAAAGCAAGCAATACTTGGATGTATGGTCTTTCGCACCGGGCGCACGTGTGACTAGCATCGTTGGTAAAGTCAATTGTAAGATTAAATTAAGTTTAATCTAACGATTGAAATGAAGCAAAACGAAACAAAACTTCAAAGGATTTATGGACTCCATTCTATTATGGAGAAGTGTTTGTTGTAGATTTATGTTTTAGATTTCTGCACTAACATAATGATGGGCGAGCCAGGGAATTGATGTGCTATCAATCTTGTAAATGCCTAGTGCTGAAAACTTTCTTTGGTATCGAATATATGAATTTGCATCAAGAAAAGAGTGCTGCTCTCTTCTGATGGCTAGTGCACTTAACATTACTTTTGACTGGCCCAAAATTGAAGGAATCCTCATGACTAACATCACTTATGATCATAACATGGTCATGAGAGTTGAGGAACTTCAATCAAGATTGACTCGTCCAAAAAGAAAAACTTCAATGAAGATTGATTTTCAACTGCAACTCCTAGATGATGGCCATTGTTCTCGNATTTGTGTTATTCTGTCTCCACTCCAGAAAATAGATACCTATAATCTAAAATCCTGGGCAGCTTGGGACCTTAAACTCTTTAGATCAGGCAGAATGTTTAGAAAGATGCAATTTTATCATTGATCTCAAAGCCCATTTGAATTTGATTTCAAAACACTACAAGTTTGCCTTTGCAGCCAATTTGAGATAAGCCAAGGTTGATTTCAAAATCAAACCTACCACTGAATCTTCTATATGTGAGACTCCTAAATAGATAACTTTAAAGGAAACCCGTCACAACATTCTCATCAATTAGTAGGTGGAGTTATTTTTAATTACAAATTGTTGCCTGATTGATGATAACATTTATAATCTATAATTGAAAAGTCGTTGGGTCACAGTTGGTCATGGTCACAGCTTATGTTCATACACATAAGGTATCTACATTCTAGAGGGCAGCGTTAGAAACTAACAACATAAATAATTCAAATTCGTCATTACACGTCTAAGACTTTGTGCTAAGGCAAAAAATGTGAGCCTTACCTACAAAATTTCGGTGCATATTTAGTTTTATATGACTAATTGCCAAGTCAGAGTTCTGTGGTAGCTGCCATTAATTAACTACTCCAATACGACTACTTGCTTGCCTAGTCAAAGTTATATGGTAGCAAAAAATATAGTTTAAAGACTCCATTTCTGTGAATCTGCATGAAGGAAAGAAAATTATGGGTTTTCGAAAGGAGTACCTTGATTTGGTGTTGGTCCCAAGTGGGCTGCTCATAATGTTTGCTTATCATCTCTTCCTCCTCTACAGATGCCTTAATCTTCCTCACACGACGGTGATTGGTTTTGAGAACAACGACAAGATAGCTTGGGTAGAAAGAATTATGCAGATTGATAAAAGGGACGTGGGAGTAGCTCTGTCAGTCATATCATCAAACACATCAGCAGCGACTTTCTTGGCATCAGTCTCTTTAACGCTCTGCTCTCTCATTGGAGCTTGGATTGCAAGCTCTTCCAAAGACTTTCTGCAAAGTGATTTAATCTACGGAGACACAAGGCCATCCACCATGTCTATCAAGTACTTAAGCCTCCTAACTTGCTTCCTCCTCGCTTTTTCATGCTTTGTTCAGTCAGCAAGGAGCTTTGTCCATGCAAACTATCTGATAAGCACCCCAGATAGCAACATACCTGTGCAGAATGTGCAGGTGGCAGTTATAAGGGGTGGTGATTTTTGGTCACTCGGACTTAGAGCACTTTATTTTGCTCTCGATTTGCTGCTATGGTTTTTTGGGCCGATACCCATGTTTGTTTCCTCCATTGTTATGGTGATGGTCCTCCATTATCTTGACACAAACACAACTCTGTTGCATCACCATAGATCCCCAGGTAACAAGATGGTCAAAAGCGTGGCTGACTGAATATCCATGGCATCAGTGGCCCTTTAGCATCATGGTGTGCAATGCCAAATTATGTACGTTTCTGCATAAATTGAACCAAATTCTTAATTGATAAATGCAAAATAGTGGAGGAAGAGTCTTACTTCACTTTTTTATTTTTTCTTTTTTCTTTTTTCTTTTAGTAATTATTTAACATCTCAGCTCCCAAAGCTGGATTTGCATCATAAATCACTTGATGGAGGATAGTATTCTATATAGAGTATGACATGTTAACTTCACTACTTATTTTGTGTCAATTAAAATTGGTGTAACTTTAAAGACTTTTATTAAATTTATAATAAATTCTTATTGACTTTTGATTTAATAGTAATTTTAAAAGCCAAAACAATCTGTCCTCAAGAGATAGTTCAATCGGCTGAAGCCACACCATATGAAGCGAAAATTACTAGTTCGAATCTTTCTCTCCTCTTTTCCTCCTCTTGTGTGGACATACCAACAAACAAACAAAAAAATCATATTAATTTTAATGGACACAAAACAGACATAGAATTGACATACATAACATATGAGAAGTGTCTTCTTATTAGTTTAAGCATTTAAGATGTGTGATGATAACATGATATAAAAATAAAGCTCATGTGTTCGAACTATGCTTCCATCAATTCACTCTATATTTCATTTGGTTTAATTAAATATTTCACGTAGAGGGAAGTGTTAAAATATGACTAATGGTTTTAATATCAAGATCCTCATTTCCTAATTCAATGCAAATCAAGATGTGACTATTGTGTCAACATCACGTGTTAGTATTGTTAGAACTTAGGTTCTGTTTGTTTCGGCATAAAATGATTTTTAGAAATTATTTTTTGTCTTTTTTGGTGTTTGATGGGACGAAAAATAATAGTCAATGAAAACCATTTTTAGTTTGACCAAAAAATCTCTTTAATTTTCGTAAAATAGTTTCCTCTTTTTAAAACCATAAACCATTTTCTGAGTTTGAGCTTTTCATTTTCAAATCGCTGGACCACAGCTAAAATACCGCCAAACCCCTCCGGGACCCGGTCGTGACCCCGCTAGGACCCACCCAGAACATCAGTGGGACCCAGTCGAGACATTGCTAAGACCTCTCCAGGACCCAACCGGGACATTGTCAAGACTCAGTCGGGACATTGCCGGGACCCGATCGAGACATTATCGAGACCCGCCTAGGATATCGTCGGGACTCAGTCGAGACACCACCGGAAGATCACTAGGACATTACTAGGACTCGGCCGAGACTTCACAGAGACCCCATCGAGAACTGGTCGAGACATCACCAGGACACCGCTAGGGCCCAGTCTAGTCAGAACCCCACCTAAACCCAGTTGGGACATCGCTGGGAACCGATCGAGACACCATTGGGACACTGCTGAAACCCGGTCGTAACCTAGTTGGGAGCTTGCCTGGACGCAGTCGGGACCCTACCAGGACCTAGTTGCCAGCCGGGTACCAAACAGGTTCCGGTGGTGGTCTAATGAAGGTCTAACGATGTTTTAGCTGTGATCCGAAAATTTTATAAATATTTTTAAATTGTGAATAAAAAATAATTTTTATAGGTTAATATAATTTATTAAAAATATAAAAAATATTTGTAATTTTTCGTACGCATCTAATGCCAAAAAATAATTTAGAAGGAAAATATTTTCCTGAAAAATAATTCTTGAAATCATAATTTTGACAAAAAATTATTTTATGCACAAACAAACATAGCCTTAAATCAAAAAAAAAAAAAAAAAAAAGTGTCTCGTTCATGAATAACGTGTAGATTTGATGTATACTCTTACAAGCGTTTGGTATATGAGGTTTACTTAGGACGATGATGCTTTTGTATTAAATGAGATGAATAACTTATATTTCCAACGTGGAAAAATCACTTGAGCATAGCATTTTACCTATGAGCGGATAAATGGTGCTTTAATATGGGAGAAATTTTTTGGAAAAAATGTAAAATTAGTTCTAGAAAAAATTTAGACGTCCATGTGGTTAGCTAAAATAACGAATCACTCCCTAAAGTAAATTTATGTCAGTCATTTTAACAGAAACTGTTAGTCTGTCACGTCAGTCATTTTAACAGTAATTTTCACTCTATTAGTTTGACGTGACAGACTAACGGTTTTTATTAAAATGACTGACAAAAATTTGCTTTAGAAAATGATTTGTTATTTTGACTAACCACAGGGACCTGTAAAATTTTTCTTATATTACAGAGAGTAATCTGTAATTTAGGCTAATCATAAAGACTAATTTTATTTTATTTTTTCAAATTTTTTTATTAATTTAAAATTTTAAAATAAATAATAATTTAACATAATATAAAAATAAAAATAAGTTTGATTCCGTAAATTTACCTCATAATATACTCATTTCAATTAGATACTTTGCGTGAAAGGGAATTGTTAAAATATGAGGGGTGGATTTAACATCATGATCCTCAATTCCTAATTCAATGCAAATCAGGATGTGACGATTGCGTCAACATCACGTGTTAGTATTGTTAGAACTTAGAGTCAAAAAAAAATGTCTCGTTCATGAATAACGTGTAGGTTTGATGTATACTTTTACAAGCTTTTGGGTATATGAGGTTTACTTAGGAGGATGATACTCTTTTTTTTGTATTAAATGAGATGGAGGTGACATTGGAAAATGACGTGAACTTTCTGAAACCATACCTTTTGCACCAAATACGTGGATGAGCGATATGCCTCATGAGTCATGCCCCTAGGGCCTAGACAAATTAGCAGCCACATCACAAATAACCAACAGATGGCCTGTTCCAACGACCACCAAAAGAATCCTAAGGCCCCATTTTGGCACTGGATTAATTATATTAGACTGGATTGATTTTGTGTCAAATGAGATGTGAAACGAAGATAAGCCAATCTTGATCCTAATTATGCGTTTGATTACTTCCTGATCAGCCGGATATTAATTTTTTATTCCAGAACAAAAGGACTTTTCGTTTTTTAAAAAAAAGGGGAAATTGTTTCATAAAGGCTTGAGTTTTATCTTGTGATAAATAAGGGTCCCAATTTCTAATTTTAATAATTTTTTTGAAGTGGAATACTCAATTTTCATTAAAAAGAGGGAGAGCATTGCTCTGCAATTACAATACTATGAATGAAATCAGGGTAGGAACCCATCCAAACAGAATCCAAATTATTGGAAAGTGCCGCTTTTGCCAGCCGGTGAGCAGCGTCATTTGCTTCGCGATATGTATGGGAAACAGACCACTCATGAAGGTTATTAAGGCGGCCACGAGACTCTTCAATCAGATAGCCATATCGACTCCAGCAAGGTCCCTCTCGGGTCAGGGCTTGAACAATCTCTAAAGAATCTCCTTCCAATTGAAGACTAGGACACCCCAAATCTATACTGAGTAAAACTGCCCTCCAAAGGGCAAGACCTTCCGCCAGGGTGGGATCGGTTAAAAAGGGAACTGGAGCACACAAAGAAGCCACTACAGTTCCATCTTCATTTCGAACTATAACACCCACACCCATTCGCTTGTTATTAACGTCAATAGCCGCGTCCCAGTTGGTTTTGAGTGTTCCCCGCCGTGGTTTTCTCCACCCAGTCCGAGTTGACTCCGTATGACCCTGCTGGGACAAGTCTCTAACAAGTTGAGAATTCTGAAAAGCCTCCAGAGAATCTCTGCCGTGCTGCACCACTTGGAGAGGAGGGGTAAAAGACCCCCCAAAAACCACTTTATTTCGACGGAGCCACAAAAGACGAGCCAACACACTCACCAATTCCAAGTCGGGCTCATCCAGCTGAGCCAGCCACTGCTCGACGAGAAGGAGTCCATCAGATTCCCCCACCTGTAATTTCTGGATCCTCCTGGAACTCTCCATCCATATTGCACTTGCCGACGCACAGTTCCACAAAACATGCCCAAGAGTTTCCGGATACAAACCACACAGTGGGCATAACGGATCTTGTATCATCTGACGCTTATATACAATTGATCCGTGTAGGTAGGGAATTAGTACAGACTCTCCAGAGAAAAATCTTCACCGTACTGGAACATTTAACTTCAAATTTCCGCAAAGCCATTCGTCCGAGGCGCTGAGAATAGCCCCTGTTGATTCTCGCTTGCCAGAGATCCTTCAATAAGTGGTAAGCACGTTTTCACGGAAAATATACCCCAATTTCTATTTTAATTATTAAAGGCTTAGTTTTTGCCTTATAACAATATTCTGAATCATGCTCTGTTTCTCTCTAAGAGCATTTTTAGCAGAATTTTTATATTTGGTCTAAATACTATATTTAGTTATTTTGACTTATTTTATTTTTTTATTTTTATGAAAGTTTACTCTAACAGCCTCTAAACTTTTTTTATTATTTATCTTCCTTCTATCTCCCTCTATCTCACCCTTCTCTTTCTCCATTCTCTCTCAACATTAAAAAAAATATTTTAAAAAAAATAGAAGATGAGTAATAAATATTTTAATTTGTATTAAAAATTAATAATTAAAATAGAAAATGGGTATTTGAGTAAATAAAGTAGCCATAATTGCCTAAGTAGCATGATGGCCTGGATTTGGATACAGATGGCAGGTTTTTATTAGTATGGCGTAGACAATATAACTGTGGATAGATCTTCCGTCAAGAAATTGACAAAAAATTGATGGTTGGACTTATTCGTCGCAAGGCAAAAATTCAACCTTTATTTGTTATAATTAGAAATTTATATCCTTATTTTAAGGGTGACAATTCGTATTTATGTGTCGAGTTTTAGATCGTGTTGAATTATGAATATAAATTATATAAGTCAATTTTAATTTAATTTATTAAATTAAATAGTTCAGCAACTTCAATCATAACTTCTTAAATTAATATGAT